>DF241622.1:64079-89476 GCA_000507305.1 Breviolum minutum Mf 1.05b.01 | reverse complement strand
ACACACACACACACACACCACACACCACACACCACACACCACACACCGCACACGCACACGCACACGCACACGCACACGCACACGCACACGCACACGCACACGCACACGCACACGCACACGCACACGCACACGCACACGCACACGCACACGCACACGCACACGCACACGCACACGCACACGCACACGCACACAACCTATAAGTGAATGTGAAGGTTCTTAGATGATTCATAGGGACTTTTTTTGAGGTGGTGGAGCTTTTGTTTTTTTGGTGAAGGCAACAAAAAACAGGATCATCATATTAGATAGAAACATCGTGTCAAAGAAGCTTGGCAATATGAAAACTCTGCCCCTTTTTATTCGGAAGTGGGAACTATGTAAATAAACTTCCTCCAAATCATGGAACATGGGAAATGGGGGATCTCTACATGAGGACTGCATTAAGAATGGTTGACCCATCAAGTTTCCTGCTGACAAAGCTTTCGTTGTACCCAAGGCCTACCATCATCAACTTGACCAATCATGTCGGGCATCCAGTGTGGTGGCTGTGGTGTTGAACTCGAAGTGTTTTTTAGCGCGTAGATGAAAAAAGGCTACGTATCAGAGTCAATACTGAACTAATCTCTGCTCCCTCCAATATTTTTTTTCGACATCGAGAGTGTTTGGAGTCTTAAGATAGAACAATTTTTATTCAAAAAGTTTGGCAGAAGCTTGTGTAAATCTTTTCCCGCACTTGAAACACCAGTGGCACTGCACTACTGTCAACCAAGTCCTATTGGAACCTCGCGGATGGTGGCATCTCCAGCATTTTGGATCATGAGCCACTTTCACTTTGACTTAAGTCAGCTGTAAGAGGAGCCAGTGGGGAGTTGAATAACTGGTAACTGTTGATTGAACTGTACTAGAACAGGGATCATTAGATTTTCCCCTTTTTGGAGGGATCAAACAACACAAATGTATGGGAATGTCTTCAGGGGTTTCCCTCATGGTGCATGAAGTTTGGGTTGGTGTCATAGAATGACCCCAGTAATATCCGACATGACTTGGGAATCACGTTGCAAACTCCGCTGATAGCTGTCATTGTCACTCAGGATTGAACTCTTTGCAGATTTCTATACGCATCTTGGATTTTTAATGGAGGCCGGTGGACATATAGACTGGTTTTGTGCGGTGTCCAAAACCGTTTTGTTTCGTTAAACAATCATGTGGTACCGTATCATGGGCCTTTCCGCTCAGACTTTACCCAAGCTTTCACCAGGAGTAAGGATTTTTTTTTGTTGAACAACCTCACTGAAAGAGCTGGGAACTCAAATGACTTGTCATCCCTAATTGCAATCAACAACCTTATACATACTGGTCGTTTTCTTCACCTTTCTTTTGCGGGGTTGACGGTTAAGCATCGGACCCCGCAAATTTGAGACAGCAGCCAAGGCCGGTGGATGATACCTCCATTCCCTTTGGTGAAATTCGGGAGGTGACGGGTGCCATGGATTTGAGGAAGAAAGTGAAGATTGGTACCTTGGTTTTTGGATGATTTGGAGGATGATATTGGATGGAGATCCGGGATGAGGTTTTCATCCATCCCGTCAATCTTTTATGGATTGAAATCTGATCTTTGATCCCAAATAATCCTATTGATCAGTGTCCATCCATCTTGGCCATGCCACCTTCAATGTTTTTTTTTCCCTAGTTGATAAGGGATAAATGGTGGTGAATGAATTGGAATCCCTTAATAAGGCCTTATTTTAACTTTGCGGGTGGTTGGTGGCAGGTTGGGGGTCATGACATGCCATCCATTTTTTGGGGGGTGGACTCAAAGTGGATGTTAAAACATGTTGCATGGTATGTTTTGAGGGGATTTCCCTTATTAACTAAGAGTGCATGCAGTTGGGTTTGTTGGTGTCATAGAATCACCCCCTGTAAATTTGGTGTTTGGAGGTCACAAATTCAAGGGAGGAGAAAAGTTGATGTGTGTACACCCCACAAATTTAACATGGCCCCTAAAAGTAGGCAATCCCAAAAGGAAACTCATCTTCCAACCATCATTTTTCAGGTTCCATGTTAAATTTTGGGGGTGTAACCACTGCTGTTGTTTTTTTCCTCCCCCGCAAGTTAGTTGTTCCAACCAACCCCGAGAAAGCTGATGACGAACAACCTTTTTTTGATGAGAAAATCCAGCCAAATCTCCTCAAAAAAAAACCAACCAAACAACCAACCAAAGCAAACCAACAACTCCCAACAACAAGATCTCAAATCTATGCAATACCCTCCCATAGAATTCACTCCTTATAACCCATACAATCTTTGATCCCATAGAAACCACTCCTTGACCCCATAGACATCTATCCGACCCGTTTTTTTTTGGGTCCTTTCTTCGAGGTCAAGGCATTAAAGATGCAGACAATGGTGCTTCGACGTTTTCGTTACGTTTGGGAATTTTGGGGCAAGGATTGGAGAGATGTTATACACCGCTGAAAACTAACATATTTTTTTTTACCTCAAAAGCGATCATTTCAAAAGGAAAGGCTTGTCTTCCAAGCATCATTTTTCAGGGGACCATTTAGTTTTCGGGGGTTGTAATTGAAAATAGGTATCCGATAGAGATAACGAGACATGAGAAATAATTGAGAAATGCATAGCAAGAAAAAGTCAATTATTTTCTTGGTTTCATTTGCTTACTGCACCAGTAATTTCAATATTTCAACTGCTTCATTGGTGGATTTGGAGCCAGTCCCCCCCCAAAATGGCCCCCAAAACCCTTGGTTTTGGCTGGATTTTTTGGGTGAAACTTGAGATTTGTGTGTTGGGAAGATCATCTCATACAGATTCATCTAGCTCTAGGTGTTGGTTTCAAGTTTCAAACATTTTTTTTTTCGAAAGAATTTGCAGCCCTCATTTCGGAGCAGTTTCTCGTTTCAACCTATATTTTTTTGGGGATTGGGTGGATCAACCACATAGTAGTCAATCATGTGATCATCCTTGTGGTTGACGATTGCTGAAGGTTGTGGTAGATTCCAAGCCATGTCTGATTGGATAGCTTAACAACGAGTTGGTGAGGGAGGTGTGCCAAATAACTGGATTCAAACAACTTTTTCCCATGTTTTAGCAAAGAATCACTTGTAGAAATCATGCATTTTTCAAACCAAAAGCATAGGCCAAACATGTTGAAGTTGTCTCAACATGCGACACATCGCAATGATCTAGCAGCGACCTCGTCACCTCACCAAACCTTGGTGTAACAGGGTAATTTGTAATTTGGATGACCCCAAGCGATTGTAGCTTGCTTAAAAAATTCAGAAATCTTTGGTCATTCATCCCAAGATACTCCAAAACACATGTATCAGTATATATTTTTTTAATGGTATTTAGATATAATGAAAATTGATTAAATGATGGAATGCATGATTAAATTTGTAAAAATGAGTATCCCTCCTTATGAGTATCCCAGGGGTCATGAATGATAATTGATTATTTTATTTTTGTTTTCAAATCTTCCAATAATAGATCTCAACAACTCATCTCAAGGCCTGGGCTATGATCACAACTACATCCTTCGTGGCTCTTTGGCCTATGACGTTCCTGCAGGTCTTCAACCTGTGGCGAAGGCGGCCTGCTGAAAATTGGGGGAGTGGGTAAAACCTGAAAAACTGTTGATGGCTGACATCCTACACCACCTGGAATGTTGCTAAAACCATGCAAATACTGGGATAAACTACCAACCTCAACTGGTGCAGGATTTCTGAACCATCAACAAAAGGACCATTTTTAAGAGGAAAAACATGTGGTCTTCCAAAACCATCATTTTTTCAGGGGGCTATATATGTTAAATTTTCGGGGGGGGGGGGTTGGTAATGTATGTGGTAGAACATAAATGATACCGCATAGACTTTGGAAGTAGATATTTATCAATTGAAGAGATGTCCACCAGCAAAGCATCATGGGACGTTGGTATACACCCCAGATCACAGCCCTTTCAATTCACTCCAATTGCACCCTCTAGGAGTAATGGTACCATTCATGGTGAATTCTTCAATCAATCTCAGCTAAATGCTTCCAACCCCCCCCCAAAAAAAACCCTTCACCATTGCCCTAAGGATCCATGTATGGTATATTCACCTACATTTGGTTGATTTTTATGGGAAATGTAGGTAAATATACCATACATGGATCCTTAGGCTTGGTGCATCCAACCATCGTGTCGAACAGTTTCGGCTTGTTTGACTCTGCCAACAGGTCTCTGACGGCAGCTCAGGGCGTTGGATGGCTGTCTTCACGGATCAACCAGGGGTCACGTGGTCCAAAACAGGGAAGGGGTCTGCTACGCCTTGGTTAGCAGCAAAACATCTGCTACTCCAGAAACATTGGGTGGATATCAAGATTAAAATGTCTTTCAAGAGTGGCTTCCAGAGGTTCACAAAGCTTTAGACACACGCATATCATCCAGAAAATTGACTTCTAAATGTTGTGATCTGATCCTGAGCATCATGGTCTGGGAAAGCAAAATGTAAGTTGCTTCAAATTACCACTTCCTGCTTCATTTCTATAGGGGTTGAAATACGTTTTCTTTTCTCTTCGACTCCCAGTACCTCCATGTCTCCATGTCGGAACCGTGCCCAGCTTCTCTCAAGAGCTTGGGTCCAAACTGCAGGTGCAGTTTTACACCGGAAACTACTTGAACGGCTTTGCAGGCCTTTTTTTTCGTCGAATTGAAGAGGGAACCCAAAAGGATTTTTTGCTTGGAAGTGGAAGCGGAGCAGCGTTGGGGGGGTTTGGTTGGTTGAAAAAGGTTGGCATTAAAACGGTTTGCAGTGCCGTTGTTGCTGTTTTTTTTCTTTTAGATAGATACACATTCTACTACTACCCAGGAAAACTAACATGATGTCTCCCCTAAAAAGATAGTTGGACTGATCCCACTTTCCTTCTCAAACATGGTTCTCTCCTT
Source organism: Breviolum minutum Mf 1.05b.01 (assembly GCA_000507305.1). Lineage (NCBI taxonomy): Eukaryota > Dinophyceae > Suessiales > Symbiodiniaceae > Breviolum > Breviolum minutum. The sequence continues at coordinate 84,537 of DF241622.1, read as the reverse complement.
TTTTAGTAGGGACGTTCATATTCATTCCTTTTTTTTCGGGGACTTCCCATGATGGACAGGTCGTACGGGGAAACCCTATGAAAAGCACCATGGCTTTTGCCTGGAGACGCAACGCTTCCCGGATGTTCCTTGGTGTAGCGAAAAAGGATCTGAGATTTTTTCCTATTTAGGTGGTGGATGGTGGATGGTTATCTATATATGGAGGTGAACAAAAAAATAGACTCTAGACAAGAGATAGAAAGTTGGTCCAAAAATATGATTTTGGGTTAATTATTGTCTATTAAAAAAATGTTTGTGTTGGTGAATCATCATTTGATGAGCTGAGGGAGGTTGTTGGCGGGTCGTTCTTTTGGAGGGGCAGGCAGCGAAGACAAATCGAAGTGATTTGTGGGGCTATGGTGAAGTATAGTCTGTTTTTTTTTGAAGAGTTCTGTTTAAAACATGAATGCATTTGGATTAGATAGATATGGTTTGGGGGTTGCACATTGTCGTATCCGATTTGTTTCTGCATCATCGGATGTAAACGATGTGGGCTTGGATGCTCTTTTTCCCCCTCCAAATAGCACTGGCCACCAGGAGCATCATTTTTTTTTTCACTAGGGGTTTTCCAGAGATGCATCCGAACATAAATAGGTCACCCTGTGAGTTTCAACTGACAAAATTCAGATGGTCAACCCGTCTACAACCATAGGTCAAGACCGGTGAAAATGATTTAAAACAAGTGATCAAGTTCTTTCCCATGTTGAAATCGTACTGTTTGATGAAACAAAAAATCCTGCACAAACCTGCTCTGCAATATGAAACCATTAGTGAAACATATGGAAATTCTCTATCTCAACTAATTCGCTGGGAGAATGGGGATAAAGAACATCCACAACTGAGGCCGTGAATCGTTCACATTTCAGCCCAGTTGTGTCCCTTGGTGGTTTTCAAACGCAAGTTTCTATGGCTCGGGGGGAATTTTCTGAGTCAACATTTTCACCTTTTGGAGTGGAACAAAGACTCAGTGTAACATGGACTCATTACAGATTTTTGGTTAATTCATGTGAAATCATATGATATGATATTGAAATTCATATTGGAATTCTATCAATCTTTGATGTTGATGGCCTTTCAATTTTGTGATGTTGGGGAATTAAACCTCCTTTCAAGTTGTAAGCATGGTTACATAGTTTCTTTCAGACTTCAACTTGCGCTGTTTCTTTATGGTAAGCTGATTCAGCAACAAAACCAGAGATGCAAAAAAGGATTTGAATTACCTATGACCTGGAAACCTTGGCTTAAAAGTGGGTTAGATTGAATGAGATTTCTCTTGGAACAATCTCAGATGTAGATACCACTTGGAACTTCATGAAAACGTTGGGAAACTTGGCGACTTCGATTTCTTGCTTGCTTCGGTTAGATTCAGCAAATAATCTGTTGGAAATATGTGAAACATCTTTTTTTGGGCCCATACTGACAGCCTTTGTCATTTTTTTAGAAGAAAGTTTAACGGCTTCATCTTGGCATCCAAAGCTTTGTGTTGCCCAGGGAAATGACCTCAGTGTAGTCTGTTTCAAAGCATATCGTAGAAAGGAACACTTACCCCAAAGAAAACGAGTCACTATCTTTTCTAAAACCAGCTGTAAATGGTGGAAGAGGATGACAGATGTGTACTACCTTTATCAGTCTTTTTTTGCCATTCATACATATCAAGATGATACTGTATAGATACACACTTTTTATGCCCCATGAAGCTGGAGATCTTGAAGTAATCCTTTTGTTGGATGCTATAGGCTGCGCCCGGGCGAGACGTATCTTGGCTTTCCGAAGGACTTGGGACTGGTTAAGGAATGCAACTTCACAAGTTTGGGAAATGGTGGTGAAAAGATCTTAAGCCTTAGATTTTTCCTTTTTGATCCTTTTTGACTTTTTGATGATATTGAGTTGATTTTGTTTCTTCTTGTTGAACTTGTTTCTTTTGTAGGATTCTTGCAAATGGTGGCGTTTTGGTTGACATCCAACTAGTCCTCGGCTTGCGGCTTGAACTTCACACTCGCAAGCACTAAGGTACCGGCACCACACTCGACATGAGTTTGGCGTTGCTTAACTAGACAATACAGGGGAAAGCTCGTTTAAGATTGCGGACAAAAAAAGAGCTGTGGGTTGTCAGGGTCGAGACCAGACAAAGCAACGTACTCGTAACATGATGCATTCACTGAGAAGGGACATCACACACCTATGGGCCATGGGCATCTTTCAAGAATGTTCTATAATTGAAATGGCTAGTGGTCAAAGCGTGTTGGTCTACCTGTGGTCAAGGAATTGATCCGTGTACTTGCAAGTACTAGTACAAGGTTCTCCGAGCAAATTGGCTTCCAGAAGGGTTTTGCCACCTGTGTCGATTGCATCTGGGAAGTTTTGCTCAAATACTAAGTAGCAGGACGAAAGTCAAAGCTTTGTAGAAGGACATGTGGTTTCAACTGCAACCGATAATACAACACAGATCCGTGAGGTTCATGGCTTTTTGTACATTGTGAGTGTTTTCAGATAGCATCCTCAACAGAGCTCTTTATGGTGAAGAAGGTAAAGAAAGCAACGTGTGCTTTGTGGGATGGGACTTGGTACCGAAATCGTATTTGGATGTATTTGGTTGTGCTACTGCTAGCCCTTTTGTGTTGGATACCGAAACCATTCTCTTTGGATGGTACATGGAACAAACAAGAAGAGAACCGTTGGAACGTGGTGCTTCCAAGTCCTCTCTCTTCAATGTATAGTCATGTAAGCGAGCAAGTGTCCCCAAGATGCCCTAAGAATGTACCTGTTTGCTTTATGTCTAGCCATGTTCAGCAGCTGAAGGTCTGATTGCTATGGCTTGGCAAATCATCAGATAGTACGTCTGCTAATTTTCTATACATATATCTTCACAACTTTCATTGAAGCGCTGAATCGAAGTTGAGATGTTGAGTCACATCCGAATTGGTTCGGTGCCTCTGGCGTTTCGAACTTGCTTTGGTCTGCGGCCATGCGTCCCCATCGGATTTCGCTGGCTGTCAAGCCCCCCCCTTGAAAGTCCAGACCCTGGATGGCAGGTGAGTTCTTTTGGTCGATATTACAACCCCAACAACGGCATCATTTCATGCGGATATCTTCATCCCTCAGGGTATAGGATTGTGGGCATTGCTGGATACCACTGGAAAGTTCATCGGATTGTCCTCATCGCCTTCAATGGACTTCCTCCAAACCAAGAGACCTGGCTAGTGCACCACAAAGATGGTGATAAAGCAAACAATCGTTTGGACAACTTGGAGTATGTCACAGCCAGTCAGAATCAATTGCATTCCCGTGCTATGTTGGGCAAGACCAGCAGGGCAAATTCGAAGCCTGTGATGTGGAGGCCTCTTGGATCTTCGGCAAGGTGGACGATATCTTCGTCTGTAACAGCGGCGGCAGAGGAACTGGGCATAAGTCGTTCTGAAGTCTCAAAATGCTGTCACAAAACATCCTCAGCAAAAGGATACGAGATCCGTTTTCAAGAAGAAAATGCAGAAGTCTTACCTGGCGAAGTGTGGAAGCCAATGCTGGATCCTGTGAGCGGTGTGGAGTTGTCGCGACGCATGGTGAGTTCGCATGGACGCATAATATCTGCTTATGGGGTAGTATCGAGAGGGTGCAGGACCAAGATGGGATACTATGCGACGAAAGTGTGTGCGCACAGCCAGAGCAGGTCGGAGTTTGTCCACCGCTTGGTGGCATACACATTTCTTGGACCGCCGTCTGAGTCACATCGTTCCAGTGTGAACCACAAGGATTTCGATAAAAGTAACAATGCAGTGCACAATTTGGAGTGGGTGTCCCCTGCTGAAAACGCCGCCCATTTCCGTGCAAAGTCGCTGACATCCAAGAAGGGCAGGTTAGATGTGAAACCTGTGTGGAGCCGGCGCTATGGTGAAACTGGCAGCTGGAAATGGCATGCGTCCATGGCAAGTGCTCAATGCGCCCTAGGTATCCACTCCAGGGCCATCTCGCAATGCGTTGCAGGTCGCTTGCGAAAAGCTGGAGGCTACGAGTTCCAGGCCGCGGAACGGCAGGAGAAAGAGTTTCTGGTTGGAGAGGTTTGGCGTGATATTGATATATCCATCCTTCTGCAGGACAGGGAAGCTCGAGGCTTTTGAGATGAGGCTTTTAAGATGTCAATATTGCTAGATGTGGGTCCCATAGATAAACCGAAAGCTTATTGTCGGATCAAATGAGTTGATGTCTTGGGAAGCTTTCTAGGGCTACGACGAAAATGGAGGACTTTTGAACCAGCCTTCGTGCTGGGTGGACCTTTGGAATTGGAAGCGCATGAGTCACTGGAGTGATGTTGACATTGTGGGTCCCCCATCAAGTTCCTCCAGTTTGGCCAGAGTCCTCTCCGCAAGACTCGCAACATTGGTGCAGAGAAGCAAATTGCAGTGGGCAATTTCTTGGAGAGGAAAAAGGATAGAACAGCGGAAGTTGATACGATGTTCGCTTGTTGCGTGCTATCTCAACCTTTGCCTGATGCGAACTTTAGTTGATGCATAATTAGCTTGTCCGACCCTTTTCTAGTGTCATTGCTGCCATTGGTCAAAAAGTCAAACTGCAGATACAAAATACAGAGAACGACCAACAAAAATGTAAGTTGAACTGAGTACCATGATGTGGTCGGTGCCTCGAAACAGATTTGTTTTTCTTGTTGAAGGTATCCACAAATCCCATTTTCCGTAATCTCACTTCCTTGCGGAGTGAATTTGCGCAGGCAGAACCCATGGAAGACTTGGTACGCAGCAGTCGTTGGGGAGCTTGGGTGATGGATCTGCGGTGGAGCTGTGTAGTTTGGTCTGTACTTTTTTGGGGAAGCTGTGATTGGCAGCCTGTAAGTAGCTGGAGTTGTTGAGTTGTTGAAGTGGGAGGTTCCCTTTTTTCCTTATCATTATTTTTGTTCATTACATCACCCAAAGTCCTCTAATTATAGTCTCATCACTTCGCATTTGACGAACTCTTAGCAGTGCTCTCACCCCCCCAACAGCGAGGTCCACCTTCATCCCATCCTTAATTGAAAAGGCTATACTGTACTTTAACTACCTTCTTCAAACTATCTAAGGGCATTGCTGGTGGGTGAAACAAATCACCACCTCTTTCCCTGTGTGTTGAGGTCAATTCCTCGTTTCCTACCTGTGTAGCCGCTGTCGTCGCTGGCGCCACATGTTGCTCCACGAGGTTCGGGTTTGGGCGGCCCTTTTCTGTTGCCAGAATCGTGGTAACCAATGGAATACGACCCCCGTTTGCAAAAAGGAAATTAATACACAACTACTGAAGCAACTACTGTTTGTATTAAAAAACAACAACTACAAAACCCTATGGGTTTTCAGAGACATCATCCCCTTTTTTTTGATTTCCACAAAGATGAAACTAAAAGTTGTAAAACACGTTTGCTGTCCATTTCGTGTGAAGGTGCTACGCCTCTGGAGTGTCAGTATCCGTTTCATGCGTAGGGATGCCTATGGGTGGAGTAAATGGAAGGGGATGCAGGCCAGAAAGATGGATGGAAACATGAACATGTACGAGAAAAAAACACAAAGATCCAAAAAATCCAGTTTGAGGATTTTTGTTTGAGTGCTTGTTTCTAAAACTGATTTCCTTCCAGGCTTCAGGTAAATTTGGATTCGTTTTTTCAACCAAACTGGTCATCTCAATCTGGTCATCACAGCCATGACTTGTTAGGTGATGCGGCGCAAGACGAGGCCGTAACTTCCGGAGCGTCCAAAAAGGGGGTTTCGGTTGGGAACTGTTTGGAATCTGAAGATAATGGGGATGAAAGTTGGGGGAGGTGTTTGCAGTTGTGGCAAAACAAAAGGATACTGCAAGGTTTATGATGTGAGTAGTATTAACAAAAAATGATATGTTGTTTTTTGGGTAAAAGAAAGGGAAGGGTATTTTTGTTGAGAGTGACGTTTTCATAGGGGGAATTCATTTGTTTGGGATAGAATTTTCGGGGGATGATTGGAATCCGATGACTGATGACCCTCGTGGCATGGTGGTCAGGTGGTAGAGATGCGTGCGAAGGTGGTTTTTGGGTGGGTTGGGATGTTTGGTTTTGTTGTGTTGTTGTGAAATTGGATTGGTTAGGGAACATGGAAGTGACTTGATTTTTTTTTCTGATTTCATTTTCTGAAACTTAGTTTGATTCGAACCACTTCGGTTGGCTTGAAAGCCAGCCCTTTGAAAATGGTGTTGTTACATGAGCTTCTCGATCAGGACGTGACATTGCCGTGCTGGTGAAGGATATATAGCTTCTGTATTTGGAAAACATTGGTATCTTAAGAAAGCCAATGATTGGAGAAGTGTTAACATGTCATACTTGGCCTCATTCATTTTGGTGACTTACGACATCGTGCAGGGAACCATTTCCATTCAACATTTTCTGAGGGCAGATTGATATGTCTTGAATCATGAAGTTGCAGGATTGTTCGAAAGCTGAAGAAACATCCTTCTAACAATGGAAAGACTCATTTCAGTGGGTTTCCAGAAAGGAAAGCTGAAGAAACCCTTGAAACATGAATTTTCCTGCCAGAGAAATAGTTTCCAGTTGGGTTTTTCGTGCTAACATGAAGAAGTTCCCGGCGAGGCGGAAGTCCAGACTTCGATAGGGAAAGCCTTGGGTGCTTTGACGTTGATGGCTAGTATTTCCTGGCACGTTTGGTTGCGGGGGGGATTGGCCAAAGCGGTTGTGTTGCCTATACCGCCTTTTGGGGAAAGGGATGGGGAGGATGATCCAAGTCAGATTAAAAAAGGATGGCTGAGGAAGAGGTGGATGTTGTGGTAAGCTGTTGAGGATGGTGGATCTTTTTGGGTTTGATTGAAAAACACATGGGGCAAACAAGTGATGGAATCCTTGAAAGACATTGGGGAATTTTGCACACTGGTCGCTGTTGGCGGTTGCGTTTTGAGTTTGTTTGTCGCCTGTGACATGGCAGGCCAGGAACGAGCTGAACACTTCCTGATGGAGGCAGATGATGAGTCAGCCGAGGATTCTTTGAACATGAAGCAATCAGAAACATGACATCAATGATGGAAAGACAGCACATTCAATCAGAAATTGCGATGAACTTAACATTGAACTTGAGATTTCAATTGTTGATGCCATTTTGTTTTTTTGGATGACGGGTTGCTTCGAGAGTCCAAATGGTCTGTGGAGAGGCCTGGTTACGCGTGGCGGAACAGGAGAAGCACCAGCGAGAAGTGGAGGTGACAGAAAACGGAAAGAACGATGAAACTCGGAGGTGTGAAGGTCTTTGTCATCTGATTGTCGTGGTAAAAAAGACAGATCATCATTGCGAATAAGCAAGTGCTGGCAAGTGCTGTTCAATTTCAAATTCCCAAAAAAAGAACTTTGAAAAAACCCCATGGAATTAGTAAAACAAATCGACCAAAAATCGCTACGGATTGGCCTTTCTCAGAGTTATTGGACCTATAACTTCCGTTCGTTAAAAAAAGCTCCAGGTTTTGAACGGTGACTTGCATACAGCATCTCGGCAAAAGATGTGGAGCTGGAGCTGGAGATGCTCGATGTGGAGTTTTGGGATAGAAAGATCTTGTTGATTTCAGAAGGGAGTTGCCCTCTGGTAAACTAACATAGCAATGGAATATACCCATTTTCAATAGGAAATACATCTTCCAGGGGTCCATTTTTCATTGCTATGTTAGTTTACCGGAGTGTGATGTTTTTTTCTTTTTTTAGCAAGTTCTTGAATTTGTAGACTGACAAACATATTTTTTGCAGATCCCCTTTCTTGAGGATTTTCAGTGGGGGGGGATTCTGAAATCGATGGACATATTTTTACTGGCTAGCTTTCTGCAGATACATTCCATTGATGTCACCTTCAAGTGATTTCAATTCCCTGATTTAACAACCAAGTTCCAGCTTTCTGCTGTAAATGTCGAAGGATTGAAATGCCGTTTTTTTTTTGTGAGACTTTCAGTTTCTTCAAGATGATGAAGATCAAATCAAAAGATCTCAGCACATGAGCAGCAGACATATTTGACCAAAGACTCACGAACATATTCAGGCGTTCCTGGACCTGTACAACAGCACGGCAAGTTGCAAAAAGGTTTCGAGCGCCATCTTGGTACGGGCACCCAAGCAGTTTGGTACAGGACTTCACTCTTCATTGAAATCATCATCATCATCATCATCATCATCATCATCATCATCATCATCATCATCATCATCATCATCATCATCATCATCATCATCATCATCATCATCATCATCATCATCATCATCATCTCCTTAGATTCCATCCATTGGAATCTCTTCCACAAAGGGTAATCCCATCTTTCATCTTTTGCCAAGATCAGCTTCCTTAGATCCCATCATTCCCAGCACGAAACTTTCAGGAGTGGATGCATCAGAACAACAGCGGTGGAGCAGAACATCTCAGGCCCAAGCCTCTTAGGGAAGGAAATGTTGGGTTAGGGTTTTGAATGGTGATGAGTCCGTGAGAAAGATGTTTTTTTTGCATGTTTTTTTTTGGGGGGGTCAACTTGTAGTTTGGATAGTTGATTTGGCTCAAACTGACATTTTGTTTCCGACCTCGTGATCCTTCAACTCGAAATGGCTGGAGCAATGAAGGCAATGAAGGTGATGAAGGCCAAGAAAGTGAGCACTGCAAAGGTTATGACCAAGGGAGGTCTCACAGGTGAGTTGGCCAATTCCACGGAGTTGAAGAAAGCTGACATCAGCACCATCCTGAACACTTTGGCTGAGATTGGCACCAAGGAGGTGAAGAAGTCTGGCAAGTTTGTTCTTCCAGGACTTGTCATGATCAAGACCCGAGACAAGCCAGCAAAGAAAGCCGGTAAGAAGGTGATGTTCGGGAAGGAAATTATGGTAAAAGCACAGCCTGCAAAGACTGTCGTGAAAGCTTTCGCAGTGTCGAGCTTGAAAAAAGCGATTTGAGGTAGTTTGAAGCCACGATTTAGGCCAATTTAGGCCATACAGCTGTAGCCAAAGGCTAGTGGCACCTTGGGGGATTGGAGCACAACTAGCTTTCGGCGGCTCAGCATGATGTACATTATGCAGCTTTGGAAAGGTGCGTTCCAGAGAGACAAACAGTGATGAGCCGAGCGCATACCCATATAGTCCCAGAAGACTCTGGAACAACATTTAATTTGAAGCTGATTATGCTGTATCAGACTTGAAGTAATTCGCAGAGACGTGCAATGTTTCCATCAGAAGGATATGTTTTGTAAAAGAATATACAGTCTAAATGATTTTTTTTTCAGGGTTTGGAGGAGAGGATGCAGTGGAAATTCCATTTTTTTGAATTGAAAAGAAATTGGACCCAAAACAAGAAGCAGGGGGTAAGTTTGGAGTCAGCTGTTCTTTTGCATGTTTTTTTTGGGGTTCAACTTTTAGTTTGGATAGTTGATTTGGCTCAAACTGACATTTTGTTTCCGACCTCGTGATCCTTCAACTCGAAATGGCTGGAGCAATGAAGGCAATGAAGGTGATGAAGGCCAAGAAAGTGAGCACTGCAAAGGTTATGACCAAGGGAGGTCTCACAGGTGAGTTGGCCAATTCCACGGAGTTGAAGAAAGCTGACATCAGCACCATCCTGAACACTTTGGCTGAGATTGGCACCAAGGAGGTGAAGAAGTCTGGCAAGTTTGTTCTTCCAGGACTTGTCATGATCAAGACCAGAGAGAAGCCAGCAAAGAAAGCCGGTAAGAAGGTGATGTTCGGGAAGGAAATTATGGTAAAAGCACAGCCTGCAAAGACTGTCGTGAAAGCTTTCGCAGTGTCGAGCTTGAAAAAAGCGATTTGAGGTAGTTTGAAGCCACGATTTAGGCCAATTTAGGCCATACAGCTGTAGCCAAAGGCTAGTGGCACCTTGGGGGATTGGAGCACAACTAGCTTTCGGCGGCTCAGCATGATGTACACTATTAGCAGCCTTTAGAGAGTTGCAGTGTCGCGCTTTGTCGGTGAGAAAATAGTTGGTGTTCTATGCCGATCAAAGTTGATCATCTTGTTGCACATTTCTGAAAGTGCGAGTCGTGATGCAACAATAATGAAATTGAAAATTGTTTGGGTGGTGGTTTCATTTTTTAAAATTTTCATCCCAAAAATTGGGGGAAATGATCAGTTCAGGATTTTCCGGGTCAATTAAAGGGGTGGGATGAGTTTATCCCCAGGTATGGATAGAAAAAAAAACACCATAGATTCAAATTGACACTAAAAAATACCATAGATTTCATAGATTAAGCCATAGATTATCATGGATTATGCCATAGATTATCATGACAGATGCCCGTATTTTTTTTGCGTTATCATCATGAAAAAAAAACATAGATTCAAATTGCCATGATCTACACCCCGGAAGATTAGCATGGAACCTAAAAATCACCCAATTGAAAAGGAAAATCATCTTCCAAACCATCAGTTTTAGGTTCCATGTTAATCTTCCAGGGTGTAACGACGCTGGTTGAATCTCCCATTGTTTGAAGCTGCGTTTGGCTAAGGGATCTTCTTCGAGGTTGGGCCATGGCACCTTGGCTAATTTTTCGTGTTTTCAGGGAAGCGTTTTTTGCCCACCTTTTTTTGGGATTTCCCTGAAGAAATGAAGATTTTGTAACGCAAACTTGAAATATCATTGGCAAAATAAAGGGAGAGATGATGATATATGAATATATATGATATGATTATGATTGATGATATTTACAGAATATGATTCGTTGTAGTTACAGCCCCCAAAAAGAACATTGGATCCAAACAAATGATTTTTTTTGGACTACATGTCTAATTTTTTTGTGGGACTTTCTTTGCATTTTTCACTTTTTCGAGGCTCCCAAAGTTTTGACTTGTCTGAGGTCGTTTCCGTTGCTATGCTGGGGATCCCAGTTTGTGCATTTGGGCTTTGTGAGGGTGAAAACACCACACCAGGATCCTCCTGGATTCCACCAATTTTTACCTGAAAGTGAAGAAATGACACAATTTTTTGGGCACAAGATTTCAAGATGAAACCTCAATATTCAACATGATAAACATCTTGTTCCAAAGACTCCCTTGATGCGAACATGAGTGTTGCTGGGGGTGACTTGAGAGTTGTCATCACATCGCTTGGTGGCTCGAGATTCGGAGAGAGAAGTTCAGTATATCCAACCCTGAGGACCCACAAGGGACCCTCCAATGGAAGGGTGAATGAACCTGCAGCATAGCAGGGGTGTTTTGGTCCTCAAAATCGTCAGTTTTAAGGGGTCAGGATACTTAGGGAACAAACAAAGTTGTCATTTTTTCTGATATGACACCAATTTTTTTGATGTTTTCCTTTTTCCACATGTGGAACATTAATTCAAAATTTCCCGAGAGTCCACGTCATGAAACTCGTTTGATTTTCTCATCCTATCGATCCACGACAGATCCACTTTAGGAACCCAAATACTACATGGATTTTACTGGTATCATTCATACATATTCATACCATCAGATATAGGACCTTTGTAGAGATTGACGAAAATTACATACCTCTTTTTTTCAATCAAGGGGTATTTGGCATCCCTCACTGTGGGACCTCATCAACTACCCATCCATCGCATGCATTTTGCAGCCGTGCGTATCCGTTTGGGGACCAAAAGGGCGGGTTGAATGAGGTGAAAGATGTCGATTCTGCAGTGTCATGAGCTAGAAATAAATCATACTAGAATATCGATATATGCTAATTTACTGTATATATCTAATATGTAGTTGAGATAATACTATGTATACAGATATTTACATAATATCTACATCCAGAATAAGAACGACAAGATTAAATCAAAGTCCACAATCAGGATATATGATCCACTAGTAATCAATGACAATCCATTGCAATATTCCATATTCGACAGCAATTCTATTCATGATTCACAACAATCCTCAACATGATTGGATCTGGTCACGGGAAACATCTAGTCATTTGGATTCTTATCGATAGATGCACTGAACTTCCCAAATGACGACAGGCATATTCATGTTGGTTAGTATGTTACCCCGTAACACAAAAATCCCAGGAGAGAGTCAAACAAGGATGGAACATTGCAACAAATTCGACATGTCGAGGTTTGCGCCAAAAGTAAAGGATCTTTGCCCCCGGAAAACTAACGGCTGGAACCTGAAAATACCCACTTGGAAAAGGAAGAACATCGACCCTACTGGTAACCATCAATTCTTTGGTTCCATGTTAGGTTTCGGGGGTGTACTTCAGGTGACTTTTTAGGTATATACTTTCTGGTTGAGGATGTTTGTCATTCATTGATTCTGGGTGTCCTGGATGGTTTCAAGCGGTTTCTGTTGAGATAGAATTCCATTGAAGGGTTTCTCAAACATAATTTGATTTCGATTTTTTGAAGAGTTACCCCCCAAACAACTTGAAGGTTTTCTGATAGGATTTTTGGATCATTACTCCCCAGAAGTTTAAGATACTCTTAAGAACATGGACGGTTTGGAAGATTCAACAAAATCCATTTGGTATGGTAACATTTTCAGGGGCGCAATTGTTAAACTTCCGGGGTGTAACCCCAAAACAACTTGTTGCAGGTTTCACCATAGGATCTCTGGATCATTACTTTTGGGGTTCGACGACGATCCCTGAGGCGGAGGACCTTGGAAACGTTGCAATGCCACACAACGAAGCGGCTTGGGCATGGTACCTTTGTGGAGGGAGCTACCCTCCAGGGAACGAACATATCCCACCTTGGCAAAAGGAAAAAACACCCATCTTCAAGATTGCTTTGGGAGGGGATATGTTAGTTCCCAGGAGGGTATCAGCTCACCCCTTGAAGTTTAGTGATGCTTGTAAAACACACACTTCCTTTTTTTGGGCCCCGGTGCTGGCGCCCGATGTTGTGAAACTTCGGGTGCTTTTTGTTGGCACCTTTTGTTGGTGGGTTGGCAACGAGGTTGTGCATTAGGTTATGCATTGAGGGGGGCGAAAAAGGTGAATGAAAAGGGTGCAGGATGCTTTAGTTTTTGCAGCAAATGTGTAAATACTCTCCTCCTGATTTTCGCAGTCTTGATCACAGAAATACAAAACGGCAAAACACCAAGTTTTTGAGGCTTGTTTTCCGAAACAACCTCGACCAAAGCATTGGTTTTATTTTTTCCCCTGCTTTTTGTGGCTGCCATGATGGATCCAACACAGGTTGGCCTCCTCGAGTCCGACTACGTGGGTTACCTTTCGGTGCACATGAGGTGAGGATAGCGACCAAACCGCTGGTTGGTCACCTCAAATGGGTTGTTTAGCAGAGGTGCCGAAGTCAGATGTAAGGGAATCCACCCGAAAATGCCTTTAATTCAGGTCTAGGAATTTTAGGAATTTGCCCAGAGTGTTTGGAAGTGTTAGGAAATTCTCTGATGCGCAAGGTTCGAACATTTTCGTGGTTTGCATACAAAGGGGATGGTCACCAAACCATATATAGTAGGGGTCGGGTCAGCTCATTTTGAATGTGCCCTTCTACCAACAAAACTGAAATCAAAGCACACTTCTTTTTTTAAATGACCTTCGGACTTAGGACTTAGGACCAAGTGTCGAATACATCAGGGTTTTCATTGTTTTGATGCTGAAGCTGCTTTTGCCATGATTTTGGAGTAAGGGAATTTCTCCTAAAATGCCACAATAAAAGGCCATTCACCCAGGTAGGTTTCCCGACATGACTTTCCTTGCACTACTTGGTGAAAATTTGAGTATCAAATATTAGTGGAAAGTCGTATGTAACCAGACCTGATCAAGCCATCAATGGGACACACTGGCCAGGAAGATATTCCTTTTGAAATCAAGATATCCTCTAAAAAAAATACACTCCCTCAAACTAACATAACCCCTAAAAATGGTAGTTTCCAATAGGAATCTCCTTTTCCAGGGGTCTATCTTCAGGGGCTATGTTAGTTTCTTGGAGGGTAATTTCTCTTGTACCCATGCCTAGCCCAAGAATCAAACTACCTGACTATCCCTTTGCTATGTTAAACGCAGATTGCTTCGCTCCCTCAGGATGAGATCCGCCAATGCTTTGAGGGCTTCGAATTGGCAGAGGCGATTTTTGGAACGATGGGAACTCGTGTCTATTGATGGACCAGGAAATTCACCTAAGTGGGGGGGGATGATTTGAAACCATGTGAAAAACCCATGGGTACTTTTGTGATGATGATGATCCAGTCAGCTCCCATTGGATGCAAGTATTTTTTGGCAATCAATTTCGGAAGTGATTTTAATGGATGGAGTTTGTCAAACGTAACAACACAACTTTTGCTCGACTACTTGGAAGCCGTGAGCATTTGGGGGCAAGGACAAGCAGCGGAGTGATAATGAGCTGCGATGATGATTTCAACTTGGGTGGGTGATATGATCTAAGGGTTCTTGATAAATCAACCCTCAAACAATCATGGACATGTTACCGTGGGCGAGTCCAATACAAACAGATTCCAACAAAAAGAGGCATTGGCAGTCAGAATGATTTTACAAGGCGACGTCCATTCGACGGAGGTCAGGCAAGTTGAATTTGTTGCACTTCCCTTGGGTAGGTGAAGATGGAGGATGTTGAGAAGAACAATGTGCAACAAGATGTTGTAATTCTGAGGTGCTTCGTTTGTGATTGGGCGTGATTCATTGGGGGGGATCTATCTATCCTTAAGAATCCTTGGAATTGTCTATTTTGAGATTTGCTTGGAAGAGGCTGAACCATCCTGCCAAGCACTCTTGTAACTGACCATTAGGTGATTTGATGGATTTTTATCCAGAAAACGAAAAATTCCGTTGCTTCATCTTCATCCGTGAATTGTCCCTATCATTGAGCAGACAAACCATTTGGGATGCTTGTTGCTAGTTGTTCTAAACAGATTCTTCTCCAGCATGGGGGCTTCACATGTGAATGCCATTGAATTTCCCATTTCTACCACCACCTGAAACACACCTGAAACACATGGCCAGGAGAGCAAGAGACCAGTTACCCACAGGGCATGCCTTTGTTTACTTCAAAGATTGGAAGGTTGAGTGTGGGGATGGTGTTTGGTGACCATTTTTTCCATCTGTTTTTTGTTGAAACATGGGGAAGTAATATGGGTTTGAATCTGAAGAAGTTCCGATATCAATGAGAAGGCTACGTATGTATATATTATATATATATATGATATACGTACATTACATATATATTTGTTTTTTAGTATCTGTTTAAAGCCAGCGACCAATTATGAAGCGATGATGTCATAATGTGGTCTGTTTTGGAACGTTCGGCACTGTACAAAGTCAGCAGCAGTGGATAGTAGAAATTTTCCTGCAACAACGTCAACATCCCTGTGGCCGAAGCAAACTAACATTGGACATCTCTGGAATTTTCCTGTAGGACATCTGATTTTTTATTCGTTCATTATCCAGAAATGTGACATGTGATCGATTAGGAAAGGAAAAACCATCTTCCAAAGCTTCATCTTTGGGTTCCAGGTTCATTTTCAGCAGAGTACGTCTTGACTACCCACAAGTACATTGATTGTAATGGAGTTAAACGGTCACATTTTCCGCAATGGGTAAAACATAAATCTCTCTCATTTTCAGGATTATGTATATCTAGGTGATGGTTTCATTTTTTTTTATTTTCATCCCTACCGATCCAATTTAACTAATATTTTTCAAATGGGTTGAAACCACCAACCAGATAATCTCTCTCATTTTCAGGGCCATGTATATCCTTTGATTGGTGGAACCATCTTCCAATGATCCTCTTTCATACTGTCAGGAGGCCTGCCGAGCACGGGATGAGAAGCAACGGTCCTACATTGGCAGCTTGGGTCAAATTTTTTGGGTAGTTCATTGGCGAAAGATAGAAGATGGTATAGTGGTACCCTCTTGGGAACTAACATATCCGCTAACCAAGGCATTTCTGAAGATGATTTTCCTTTACCCAAGGTGGGATATGTTAGTTCCTTAGAGGGTATTCATCTCTATCCCTTTTGATGTTTATCCTGTTGATTTTCTTTCTGAGACATTACGATACCACTACATCACCTGAATCTACATCACCTGAATCGGCATCTCCATCTCTTTGTTTCTTCTTCATGTCTCTCTTGCTACCTAGATAGTGCATATACATACATAGTTACATACTTGCAGTCTATCGCATCCATCCATCCATCCATCCATCCATCCATCCCTCCCTCCCTCCCTCCCCTTCCCTCACTTATCTTCGACCCAACCTTCTCCAAGGCAATCGTTGGATTGAGATCTATGTCGATTGGTCACCTGTTACCTGGCTGCTGTGTCTTTGAACACGCCAGGGGGGAATTGAAGTGTAGATTTACGTACCAGTATCGGCATGTCTCAAAGTTGTGTTGACACCCAAAATACACTGATTTCCTATAAAATTGGAAGGTTGCAAGGGGTTTCTTGGCAGGTGACTCCCTCATTTTGAGACATGCTCCACTATGAATGTCACCTCAAACTTCGGTGGTTTTCCCCCAAACTGTGCAAAACAAAAACATGGTTTTGTGAATCAATGGAAGTGAAGCGCGCCAGCTCAACATTGGCACTTCATGATGACCTAAACCACTCTACCTCTCAATTCTTAGACAATGAGATGGTGGCGTTTCATGGGATGATTTACGCCATGCTAGTTATTGTTGCCATTGAGCTTTAGGACTTCCGACATCCCCAGCAACTAACATGGTCCTGCTTAGGATTTTTCCTATGCGAAAAGTCTGCTGTATATTTCGGGGGAATTCAATCATGGGTCATAATCCCAAGTTGTGTCAAAAAACAGACTTCTATATGTATATATACATATGTACAGTTATATCTCTATGTTAATATGTATATATACATATGCTCATTCGCCAACCCCCAGGCCTGCCATCCCTAAGGATTGGTATCTCTCGGAGTAGTGGCAAGCATTCTTGTTATACAGTTTGAAAGGAGACCAACGATGACGGGGGCTGTTGCCATTGTATCTCCGAGCTGGCGAAACCCTACGGAAACAACGAACGGATGGCTGGAGTGAAGGTGCTGCTTCAAGTGAAACAAAATGCGGCTGAAATGGGAGGTGTTTATCACCTGATTCTTGTCGTTGATGATCAGATCCCTTATTTCAAGAAGGTCAGGCGATAGCAGATCCGTCATCCAAGAAGGACATGACTTAGGAAGGTTTGATGAGATCCCGGATCTTTGCCT
The DNA here is from genome assembly GCA_000507305.1 of Breviolum minutum Mf 1.05b.01. Taxonomy (NCBI): domain Eukaryota; class Dinophyceae; order Suessiales; family Symbiodiniaceae; genus Breviolum; species Breviolum minutum. Next base: position 67,342 of record DF241622.1, on the reverse strand, counting down.
TGTTGGTGTGGGGTGGTGAAGTGCTGTTGCTGCGATGGAAAAAATGTGGGGGATTAAGGTGAGCAGAGCGCGTGATGCGGCTGGGTGGGTGGAGGGGTTAAGAGGGTTGCAGGGTTTAGGGAACCAAAGTTATAGAACCTTCGGGCTTCTATCTATTTAGATGTATTTATATAGTCATTGCTGTAGCTCAAAATCCTTGCTCCTGAAATTTTAGTCATTGGAATATTCAATGTGACTAAATCTGTTTTCTCTGTGGGTTCGAAGTTTTGCAACCATAGCCATGATGACTCTAGTCTTTTGGTTTTGTATTCATCATTGCGTTCTGATGGGAAGGATATGGACAAAGTTGATGATATGTGAGTCTGATCATGATGATCCCAAGTTCTTGCAGTTTTGCAAACCAGCCGAGGCAGAATAAGTTGACACACTTTCGGAAGCTGCAGGCAGCCATCTCCGTGTTTAATGGGGAGCATGCCTGAGGTGGATATCTGTGTGAATTTTGGGACGAATTTCTGGGGTATTTTCGGTTTGCAATTCGAACAGACAGGTTTTTAACAAGTTTCCGATATTTGAATGAACCTTTCCAAGGATTCTGTGATGTATTTAAAAAGGGTTGCTTGGATGCTTCTGGCCCATTGACATTCTGATCGGAACGCGGTGGAGGCGTTTTGTATTCGAGTGTCGGCAGGACTTTGAATTCGAAAACAATTTTGTGAACGGGTACACCCTGGAGAAGATTCACATTGAACCTAGAAATCACCCAGGAAAATGATCTTCCAAACCTCAATGATTATGTTCCATCATGTTAACCTTCAAGGGTGTATGTTTTGTGGCCCTTTCGTTTATAACTAATGATCTGACATGGCGATGTTATACCTGTAGCCCCGATGTCAGATGTGGGATGCCATTTTTGGTTGTTGATTCAATCAGAAACTTGGTGACACCCGGACGGCTATCTAGTCAATCCGGACATGTGAAATGATCCGGAATTATTCCAGAATGGTTAAAAGCATGTAAACACAACCATTTGTAGTGGGCATAGTGGGCATTACATATATATTATATGTATACACATAAATTTCTATTCTTACCCATCTAGTAATCCATCATGAATTAAAAAAACATCTAGCCATGTTCTTCCCAGATGTTTTTTTTTTTCGACTCGAAACAAATTCCCCAGGCCGAATCTGAGATCAGCAAACTGTGCGTTTGGGAAGCTCAGAACGGGACTGACAAATGATGGATGTGACACCATGAAGGGTAGGGTATCTCCATCTCAGCCTTTGGAGGGTTTTGAATGAGTTAGAAAACAGGGTCCGATTTGAAGCGATCTGAAGTTTTTTCAGGACATACAGTGTAGTGGTTGTTGAAGGAATTTTCCTAAGCTTGCAACTGAGTTTTTTTTGGGAGAGAGCATCAACTTGAAAGTTTTTTGTTGTTGGTGAGAAACCGATTTGGGAGAAAAGTTCGGGAGCCCTAGATATCTCAAGTGTTTTTTCCAACTTTCCAAGCTTTGGTTCCAATTTGAAGCAGTTCACGGAAATACTTTGGACAAAAATACTACGGAATCCCCTGCAAGTTCCAGAATCTTACCACAAAAAAACACCACAAAAAATACTGTATACAGTGGTTTTCTATATTCGTGTTCACACCTCGCCTGAAAATTCATCAAATTAAAATTCATAGGAGATTCCTCCAGAAACACCTTTGGCGGATTCTCCAGTGTCGGAATTGTCGAGTCGTTGAGGTGAGCACGGGAGAATGGATTGATCAATTGCAGCTTCGACAAGTCTTGAAGTTATGGCAACAGCAAGCACTTCAAGAGTTGGGAAATCCCAGGGGATTTTTTGATTGAGATGTGGTGATGTGGGGATTTTGTGAGGTTGGAGGAGCTTAGGGAGCTTTAGGGAGGTTAGGGTTGGGTTGGGTTGGGTTGGTTGGTTGATCCTTTGGTTGGTATCGTTAAGGTGCAGAAAATTGGTGGGAGTTGCTTGTGGCAGATTGGGGACAACGACTGGACATAACTGCAGTGATTTTGGGAGGTTCATTGGAAAACTGAAGCAATGATCGCTCCCAACAATCCGATGCAATCAAAGATCAACCAAAACCACCTTGGGGATTTTTTGGATGTTTGACGTATTTGATGTTTGATTGCTCGGGTTCAGATTTAATAGGAATGTAAGAAACACTCCCTTTTTTCCAACAAAAACCTGCTGGGGCCCTGGGGAGTCTGGAAGATGCTTCGGGATGCTGAAACACTTTCAACTTCCAGAATGAATTAGGTTCATATGGGGGTTTCCTAAAATGGTGGTACCCCTAAAGCACCCCAAAATGATCATTTTTAGTAGGAAAACCCATGGTTGTTGGGTACCACCATTTTAGGAAACACCCATATGATCAAAGATCACGGAAGGTCACTAGATTCACCAGATCACTGTGTTTCTCAAACGAAAACACAGATGTGAAAAACATCAAATTTCACGGACGGGTCAGATCCATCTGTCCCTCCAGCTATTTGAATCAAGGGAAATGTGAAAAAATATTAACAAACATCTTCAAGAAACAGCGTGAGTAATTTTATGTCCTGATATTTTTTTGTTTGGCATTCCCTTAAAAAACGGCCTAGCTGTTTGTTCCCCCCCTCAGGTTGCCACCACCAGCTGTTTTTTTCAAAACTTCCTTCCAACCGAGGGTGTTGACCAGACATCATTTAGAAGAAGAACGCTCTGTGCAGCTTCAGGTGGCCGAAGGGGGTGTTGTTCAATGGATAGATGGGGAGCAGGTTTGTGTTCCGAAAAAAACGAGTACGCCCTCGAAAACTAAGGGCTTTGATGATCTAAGGCAAAAGTTTGATGATCAACTCCTGCTTCTTACACCCCCCCTTTTCCATGCAGAAACGCTTACGTGGGCACTATCGCATTATCGAAATTGTGCCTTTGGTCGCAGAGAGCCACTCAGACACTATCGCTTCTGACCCAAGGGATGACCCAAGGGTTGTTTTGATGGCGGCTCAACACCAATGCGTTTTGGGTTAGTAGTCACAGGATTTCCAGTGTTGTTCTTTTGTATGGTTTAAATCATGAATTTGTGGGCAGGAATAGCTTTTGAAAAGGTGATGGGAGATGATGAGATGATGATGATGATGATGATGATGATGATGATGATGATGATGATGATGATGATGATGATGATGATGATGATGATAGTGATGATGATGATGATGATGATGATGATGATGATGATGATGATGATGATGATGATGA
>DF241622.1:0-63956 GCA_000507305.1 Breviolum minutum Mf 1.05b.01 | reverse complement strand
ATGATGATGATGATGATGATGATGATGATGATGATGATGATGATGATGATGATGATGATGATGATGATGATGATGGTCATGATGAAGAGGAAGAGGAAGACCACTTCGACCATGTCGATGATTGATGACGACGCATCTCATCAGATCTTCCCCTCAAGCCACGTCAATTCCCATCTGAGATTCGTAGTAACTGCACAGCATCTGCCACTGCCTGGGCTTTAGCCCACGTGCCCTCGGGGGTCCAGGGTGGTAGGGACCATGCCCAACGGTTGGGCATGGTTGGTGCATGGCTAGGTGAAGCAAGGGAAGTGAATTGGTTCAAAAAATCGACTTCCTTGTTAGGTCACGATATGATATCACTCACATATACATGCATACATGCACAATATGCGAGGTGTTTATGGATATAGTTGGAACAACTATGATATTTGATATTTGATTGAAGCATGTATTGATGTTGTCAATGTCGGCTGATGTCGAACAGTTTCAAAAGAGTTGCAGGTTCTTTCGTGGTGAAGTCAGATACAGATCCACTCATGGTGCAGCAGAAAATGGCCAGCGTGGACACACACCACTCCTCTTCCAGAAACCAGTCTTTTTACTGAACCATGATTCTTGGACCGGTGGTACCTAATTTTTTTTGATCATTCTTGAATCGAATCGTCAGATTCATCAAATGACCCTATTCTCTAAAATGTCTATGATTTTTTATCATCGTTCCCCATCAATTTCGCATCAACAAGCCGTATTTGTGTATCCCGATTCAACCCTCCGCAAAAGGTATGCCTGGGCGCTTGGTCAGTCTTTGCGGCCATGGAAAATGCCCAGAAACTGACCAATAAGGCAAGGACCAGAACTCAACTACAAAGCATTCAGTTTGCTGGGCTGTATTCAGCTGAAAGCTCTTGATTGAGATGCTCAACAACCTAAACCAACAACCAACAACTTAAACCAACCACCGGAAGTCCTACAACACATCATTTCTCTCAAAAACCCAAGGGCGGATGATCCCTTGCCATTGTTCTGCAACAGGCGCGTCAAAATTCCATTGGACATCGTTCTCATGGCTTGCGCTTGTTGTCCAACGCAGAGGATCCGTTTGTCACGGTTGGTGAAATGATAAAAATCACATGGATGGTAGAGATGGGGGAGATTGGTAGTAGTAAATTGCTCGCATTTTCCCTAAGCTCCTACAAATTAACCTTCCTTTGATGTGCTTGTATGGTAGTATACCTCTTTGAAGAAGGGTGACGTTCTTGTATCTGCAAAAGAGTCAAGAATGATGGGGTCAATCTATCCGAATCCTATCCATTTACGCATGTTATATTTCCGTTTTGATTTGGGGAACTAAAAACTCAGCTTTGATTCATCTTGACTTTGGGTCAACCAAGATGGCCAGCTGGAAAAGGGATCATCTGAAGATGTAATTTACAGTACCTGTAGCAATTTGCAGTGCTTGAAGTTGATTGTATTCGTATCCTCCCACGCAATACTCACATGAATTTACTTTCACTTATAATTTGTAAAGGTCTCACAAATTCATCTTCTATCCACTCCAAAAAAAATGTTGCGCCATCATGTACAGTTGAATGCTTCCAAACTATATTCACTAGAGCTATAGCCATTATCCAAGGGTTTACATCACATCTGCCAAAAATCATGTGGGTGATTTTTTTCCAACCTCAAACAACTCAAATTCACAGCTCCCAACTTGGGGAAAAAAACAAAAAAGATCACCAGGACTTGGCAGGTCACGTCTTGTGCAACTGGCATGTGAGTTGGATGACGGTGGTGACTATGACGATGGGACCACAAGGGGATGATGGGAGAAATGTGTTGGATGGATTTCTATACCTCTAGAGGTGATTTGTTTAGAAGAAAATGAGATCAAAGGTCGTTTGATTTTGTTGTTTGCCCTTAGAAAATAGGTAGATGAGTGACTAATAGAATAAACATCTGTGTGGGTGATTTTGGAAGCAAACACCTCCAGATAGAAAGGATATCCACCTTATATATAGATGTAACATGCTATGATTTTATAGTTCATCTTCCAATGGTGTTTTCTTAGGCTATCGTTAACCCCGAACCAAACTCTCAGCCCATGACCGACCGAGCCATTGACCAAAAAAAAACCGCTGGCAGCGAAACATCCTTCGATTCGCATTTTTTCAAAAGGAAAAAATCCCGACTTCCCCGATTTGGTGCCAAATCTATGGAGATTCCCAGAAAAGCACACAACCCAAGCATTGACTGAAATTTTCCGAGAAAAGTGGGTATATACATTGGGCTAATAGCTTTATGTTAGCTGTAGGATGCTAACCACCGAATTACAACCTCAGCAAAAAAAATAGCTGGTAGCAGTGGGTATCCCCCCGAAATTCACGATAGATACTCAAAAATGGCCATATTTGAGAGGAGATTCATCATTTTGGGTATCCAACCGTTAGATTTTCTAGGGTGTGTATATTGATAACCCTGGAAGACATCTTTGGGTTCCTTGGAAATCTTGCACGTACCTCCCAGGGGTTTCGTGTGTCGAAAGAGTTTTGGAGCTGTGGAATTGCCGCCCTGGACCTTGGTATCTTGGATGGATAGATGGGCATGGAAGGGGATGGTGGTCGAACATCTCGGTGGGTTATAGTTTAATTTTTTGGGATATTTTTGGATATGCACCAAAATGAATTGTCGAATTTAGATAACAATCAACAATTGTACTAAGTTTGTCACATATGTTAAATTGTTGCATAGTTTATATTATATATATCATTCAAACTGTTTCTTGCCGAATTGTGAGAGATAGACTGCTTATGTGGAGACTGCTTCTCAAATAACCTGATGAGATGAAGTAATCCAGTCATAACAGGGCGAAGGTGCAGATGGTTTTTTGCAGCGTTCAACTTCTGATAGAGTCATACCCTCCTGGAAAAATTCCCATAGAAATGGAAGATCCATCATTTTTGAAGCGATTTGATACCCCCGAAAAATGGGATTGTCCATTATCAATGTTAGATCAGGGGGAGGGTCGTTGATTATTGGAGAGGCAACACAATTCATGAGAGGACATTTGCTGAGGGTTTGCCACTCCTGAATTTAGTAGAATTATACGGGTACCGTATGTATACGTATTATTATGTATATATATATTGTTTCAAGTAGTTTTAATAATCATCCACAAGACATCAAGACATGAGGCTTGCAACATCTACTTTCTAGGTGCTTCAGGTGAATCTGTTTACTTGTTGACAGAAAATGCTTCGCACGTCGCTGGTTTCTAGCAGCGCAAAAGTTTTGTTGGCTTTTCAATCAAACCCAGCAAGTTGATATCACCCAACAGCCGTTGGAAAATTCATTTTCGAGATCATCTTGGAACTTCTTTTTCTTTTCCCCGGAGGATTCCTAGCTTTGCCGTGCCTTTGAAACGCTTGGAGTTGAGGTGAAGCGATGCTTTCCATTGCCACTCGGATCTCGGTGGCTATGGGGAAGTTGGAACATGCGGGGAAGCTGAAGTCATTAAACTCCCTGAAACTAGCACAGCCTTAAAAAATGAACATAGGCCTTTCTGAAAATGAAAGTCGTTTCTTTCAACCATCCATTTTCAGGTTCTATGTTGGTATGTTTTTAGAATCTGTTTTTTGTAGAATTTTGCGGCATTCATGTCAGGTTGATGGTTGAAGGATCACTATGACGATGGAAATTTTAGGCGACATATGTGATGTCATTCACAGAATCTGTTGATGAGTTGACATACACCCTTGGAAGCTTGACATGAAAACCTTGTAAATGACTCCACAGAAGAGGAAATTTCTCTTAGATGCCATCATTTTTCAAGTTCCAGTTGTGGAGTTTGCCAGATCTTCTGTTGTTGTGGACGCATGCCGGAACCAAGTCAGATGCACATCTAGTTTTGTGTCTTCCTCCCTTCAACGACATACAGTTTATTTTTTTTGGGGGGACTTTGAAGTCGAAGGAAACTGACAAACGTGCAATTGTAGCTGCAAACATATTGTTGTCAAACATTTTTGAGCAATAAAATGAAAGATTCTTCCTACCAAACATTTTCCTAAAGATCCATCGTCAACTGTCAACTGGATACCGGTCGCAACTAGGTGGCGTCGTGAAGCACAAGTGTCGTGAATGCCTGAGATTGTTATTTGGGAGTGGGGATTGATGATGACTGGCAGGGGACTGTATCCCTTGCAGTTCTGAGTCCTTTGGTAACAGGGGGGGTGATTGGAATACACACTCAAGAAATAGATGGCAGTTCTACGCCATTTACTTTACAGTGTGTTCGTTTTGAGCTGTCATGGGCGGTGCCTATGTTAAGAAATTCATCTTCAAGACAAGCTTGACCTGTTTGTTAATGACATTGCGAACCATTACTGTAGCAATCATTTCCCAACCACGAAGTTCATAAGCCACCACCGGCTTGTCCCTGCAGGGGGTCATTAAATAACCCAATTGAAACAATGAAATCAAAAATAGTAAATTTGAGAGGGTTTCCCCTTTAAAAAAAGTGCCTGAAGTTTGGGTTGGTGTCATATAATCACCCCCTTTAAGGGCCGGTTGATTCCTCCCTTCACAACCATCTCCCGGTGGTTGGAAATTCCATGGCCCGGACCGTCAGGTCCACGCGACGTCGTGTGTTGCAGCAAGAGGCAGCGAACTTGAAGGTCACGGAGGAGATTGTATCTACGGTGAACTTCACGTCAGGGGCCACTTCAAAGGGAATGTCTTCCCACCAAAAAGGACGACCCATGCCTAGCCCAAGAATCAAACCATGCCTAGTTATTCCTTGTTTAACTAGGTGGTGGTTTCAAATATTCTTTTATTTTCACCCCGAAACCCTGGGGAAATGATCCAACTTGACGAGCATATTTTTCAAGTGGGTTGAAACCACCAACCAGAAAAAGGACGACTTGTCTTTTTGGTGAAAATGTAAGTTTCCGAAAATTATGATCGTTTGTTCAGATGGGAGTAGATACGTGGATGTATTTCTCATATCGAAACCAAGATGGAGAAAGCAAGACTGGAATTTTCGATTTTTCTATTTGCTACCCTCCTGAAAAAACTAACAGCTCGCGCCTGAAAATCAATGTAAGTAGGAAAACTTTAGCTTTTCCTTTTGGGGCCCGGCCTATTTTCAGGGGCATTTGATTAGTTTCAGGGAGGGTATCTCATTTTCCTTCATTGGGTGTGGTCAAAATCCCTGGGTTGGTGTCATATAGTGACTCCTTGGTATATCATGATCCTTTACCCCATACTGTAGGAGCTCCGCTACCGGACGGAAGACTACCAACTGCGCTGCGCGCGCTGGGCGGCACCTCGTTGTGGAAGATCTGGATGCGGAAGAAGCGATAATTTCTTTGGGGTGCACCTTTTTGAGAATCTACGGATTTGAATATGTAAGTTGTGTAGGGATTATGTACCTTTGACATGTTTTGATTTGACATCTTTGGGTGGGTGATACTAAAGACAGTTCATGTGCTTTTTTTTGTGTATGTTTTCTTTATTGGAAAGGGTTGGACAAATCGCCAGTTTTCCGGGAGTTCACACTCAATGAGGATGAGGATGTCAAATATCATGGGCGCATGTCATTTTTCCCATAATTACAACAACTTTTCTTTTTGTGATGTCAGATTGGCTCAGTTTTTTTTTCCATTCACTTGGAAGATTTGAACAAAAAGTATGCAATTCAGAAGGCAGTGCTTGCATCTTGTAATGTTGAAGTCACACCTTTTAAGACTGGAGTGAATCATGAACAACTACTGTAGATGATGGGAATTTTACAGGTGTATACCGTCTACAATCATGTCATACACTCAAAAAATGCATCGACTTTTCTAAAGAAAAACAAATTGCTTGGATGCTTTGATTTGATATCTTGAATTTTAGTGAAGATCCATCCAGTTTGTTGAAGTGCTTCCTGCCGCTGCTTGACACAAAACTGGACCCAGGTTTTTCAGATGATTTGCCATCGGAACATGAGATACCTGGAGGAGGCCCGGGAAGTTAAAACTCTTAGAACTTTGCACTTAAGGTATATGGGTGTTTCCAAAAATAGGAGTACCCCAAAATGGATGGAAAACCCTATTTAATTGGATGATTTGGGGGTACCACTATTTTCGGAAACATCCATATACATACCACTCAAAACAGCCAAGTGTCAAAGGAGTTACTGTACTTTTACCAAATCATCATATTGTTTTTTCCTGTCCAACTCATCAACCACTGTTTTTTGTTGGGGTTCTTTTGGCTTCATGGTTTGAATTGAGATTCAAACAAACGGGATGCCCAAAAATGTAACAATCCCCTTTCATTTTCGGGGATCCTAGGAATCCCAAAACCACTGGGACCCAAACCACCGGCGCAAACCATATCATTGGCTGAAATCAGATGTGAACTTGCTGGTTTCGCTAAGGCCTTCTTTCTATGGCGCCAGGGAGCTCAAAGATCCATCCATTTTTCATCCCAATGGCATTGGGGCATTTTGGGTTGTCCGACCCAACTTCGAATTTTCGACGTAAAACTTGCCTCCCCACCCCCCAATGGATTTTGCAGTTCAACAGCATCAAAGAGGGGCTATTTAAACAACATTATGGTGAAAGACTTGTGAAGTGATGGAGCTGTGGGCGATATCATGTTGGACGGATGTCTTTGAAACACAAGCTTCAAACTTCTTTTTTTAAAGACACTGGAAGCTGAAGCAATGCCACCATCATCATACCCTCCAAAAAATATGCATTTTTTCCCAAACCAAACTTAAAAAGAACAACACCTAAGTCTTTAGATCCACCCACCTTTTGGGGGGGGAATAGCCAAACAACCCTACCCCAATCCAGGGTGTCACCTTTTCGTGCCTCTAAGGTGATCAAAAGCCCAAGTGGCGTCACCGTAACTCCCATCGCAACAGCTTGGAGTTGGCCGACACGGTGGGGCCGTGTGAGTCGCGTGCGTCGTTGGGGAGGGGTATAACGGAAGGAGGTTTGTGTTGAAAGGGATGGGAAGATGATGAGGAGACATTCTGTATATAGGAATTCAAGCACAACTATAATAATAATAACAATAATAATAATGATGATAATAATAACAATAAGAATAAAGATATACCCACCAGCAGTGTGTTGTTTGTAATTAGTCTGTTGATTTTTTTTGGTATTTGTACAGTATCAGTGATAAGTTTAATATCTAGTTTTCTTTTCAGACAGGCCGACGGGTATTTATTCTGTTAAGGTTGGAACCCTCAACTTAAATTTGTAGCTTGTGGCTCTATGGAGAATGCTTCCTTCAATGGAGAGAGAAGACACCTGACATCACCAGCCTGGTGAAGCTCTCCCGTCAATTTTCGTGTAAATATGGTGATTTCTCAAGTGATTACCCCAACACGTCTTATAAGTAACTTGGAACAAATTGGGAAGTTACTCCAACCCACCGGAGCTTCCCCTTGTCAGCATTGGTGAGATCGGCCAGGTGTTCGTGAAAGCTGCGAATCCCGTGCAGGTCTTCTTCGTGGTGAGGGAGCTCACGTTCGCGAAAATTTCGCCGGTTGGAGATTTTTTATTGAGATATTTGAAATGACAGCATATCGCCTTGCGAACAGTTCCATCCCAACACAAAACCCTTAACTTGGCCTTGATTTTTGGTTAGGAATAACTCATAGTGTTAAAAAATATACATATATAACTAGAAAACAAGTTGTTGTCAATTTCCATCAACTTTACTCCAAAACCCAGCAATCCAGTTGCCTCAAAAAATGATACCTTCCTATGTATTCCAGGCACCATTATTTTAATGTTCATTACCCTCCCTGAAACTAAGATAGCCCCTAAAAATGTTGGTTTCCAATAGGAATCTCATGGAATCTCCTTATTTTCCAGGGGTCTATTTTCAGTGGGCGAACTGCTCGTTTCAGGGAGTGTAGCTGTCAAAGCAGCTCGTTTTTTGAGGCTTGGAGACGTTCTTACACTGAAGAGAAGGTGCCTTTGGGGTTGAGGGGGGTTGAGGGGGTTGGTGAAGCAACATTTTTGCAGATTTTTTTTTTAGCAGATCCCTGGAATAGATATGATTACATATACTGTACATGATTAATTATATGTAAAATTGTAAACATATATTTCAGGTATCAAAATCCAAAATATTTGAAGTTCCTTTAACGGGTAGTGAAGTGTTGTATGTTTCCAGGGGTCTTGTTGGATATTTTCACGGAAATATAGGTGAGGAAAAAAGTTGGAAGTGCCAACACAAAGGTCCACCAAATTGTGCCAACAAGCAACAGTTGACAAAAAGATAGCAGCTCAACACCATATGGGTGTTTCCAAAAATAGTGGTACCCCAAAATGGATGGTTTATAATGGAAAACCCTATTAAAATGGATGATTTTGGGGTTACCACCATTTTAAGGAAACACCCATATTGTGTACCACCCCCTTCAACCAAAAATTGCAAAAGGCCCCCACCAGGGCCATCCACCCTTATCAATCATCTAACGGATTGATGGATTTGAAGAATCTCTGAGGTGCTCAAAGCAGAGGAAGATTTGAGGTATTTGGAGGTGGGTTGGTGGGTTGGGGTTTTTTGGGAGGTTGTGGTGTTAACTAGCTTCCTAACAAAATCCAGGTTGAGGAACTATGATAGTTAATACCAGAATCCACCAAGTTCATATTCTTCCTCAAGAACCAAAAATCACAAATCCAGGATAAAATCACATCAACAAAAAACCATGGAATCTCCAAGTTCCAAAAGGGATTTTTTGGTGGAAAACGGGCTTCAAAGTGCCATAGTGAAACCCTACATACCGCCTTGAGGGCCAGTTGGCGCGCTTGGCGGGTGAACGGAGTTTGTCAGTGCAGGGGCAACTCAAAGGGGGGGCAGTTCGGTTGATGGCTGAAAATCCCATTCCCAACCACCGGGGGATGGTGCTAAAGCCCCTGTAAATAATGGGGATATCTAATTAACATATTAACTGGTGCAGGATACTGAACCATCAACGGTATCAGTCTTTTTTTGTGTGTGTCTGTTTTTGTGTGTGGATGGATGGTTTGAAGGGTGGCAATTCTTCATTGATGAGAGTGGATCTGGAGATATTTTGGGATGTGGACTAATTACTGTAATTAGATTCATTGATGTGCATTTTTTTTAAAGGAAAGCTAGGGTAAAGGGAAATTGTACGTAGGAATAGTCTTGGATGTGACGTTCGTCATAGCTATTTTCAGACAAATGAGAAACTTGGCTGAAATATGGGGTAGACTAGAAAAAAAGTACTCTAGCTCAACACTCAGATCTAATACGTGATTATTTTGATATCATGTCAGCATATGTCAGCTAGCTGCTGGTTCCAAAAACTTCAAATACACCCATGAAAAAACCAACACGGAACCCAACAAAAATTGGTACTTTGGGTCGATGTTTCCATCCTTCCTCTGCTGAGGCGCGCCTTGGAAGAGAGATTGGCCTTGGATGATTTGGAGCTCTGAGAAATTTCGGGACAACAAAAAAGGCCAGGTATTTACCATCCCTGAAGATCCTGAAGAGTAACATAGCACCTGAAAATAGGCCTTTCCAAAAAGAAAGTAGTCTCCCAACCATTGGGAGGGTAAACCCAATCTTTTGATCGGATTTGGATAAAAAAAGCAGCCTAGAAAAGTCGTTTTGGGTGGCATGGGAATTTTTGTCATTGAAATCGACTAGGTAGCTTTTCGAAAAGTCCCAGCATCAGAAAATGAAGGGTTCAACAAAGGCTGTTTACAAAAGAAGTGTCTTTTTTGCGAACAGAGATGACATATTGTTCCTTGATTCATGATGGACATATGTCTTATCGATCATCTCCGGAAATTTAGACAGAATGGTTTTCTGAAGATGTACATGTTTTGGTCCTTTTTCAAAGACAGCAGGTGTCAGTTTAGGATTCGTCTAATTCAAGAAAAAACTTTCCCAAAAGAAAGCATCTCGCCTTATCATTCTCGTTACTCATGAAAACACAAAATCGAAACCTTTCCGAGAACCAACATATCCTCCTTCTGGTTGGTTGGGTGGGATGTAGAGAGAATCATCCTTTTTCTCACATGTTCATCGATTTCTTTTCACTCACCTACCGTTTGAAGTCGGTGCGACCACCAACCCGACCGCCTGCTAGGATGCCCCGGGCCTTCACCAAAAGAGACAGCCAAAGAGCTGGCGAGGTGACACCATGAGAGGTGGATAGGTTGAGGGAACCGTTGATGAGCAATTGGGAAAATGATAAACCCCCCCCCAACTGGTAACTTGAACAAAACAAAACATGAATTGTGGTGGCCAGCTCATGAAGGATTATTTTGTTGCCAAGTCCACAAGTTTTGCCCACGGAGTTGGAGTTTGTGTGTTGTTTTCAAATTGTTGTGATTGTCCATGGTGGCTATTGGATTCACCAGAAAAACGCATGGTATGATTGGATTATACCACTTACCTGCTGTCCATTTGAAATTGCAGGATTGGATAGTCCTCGAGCCATCCTTTGAAAAGGTGTTGGCGATCTTTTCCCTTCTGCCAAAGTTGCAGTACATAGCCGACACATCATCGATTCGCTTGGGGGTCCAAAAAAGCTGGGGGGGATGTGTTGCGGGACGGAAAGGCGCCGAAGCAAGTCTGGTAAGTCATGAACTTATTTCGCCTCGAAACGCATGAAATCCCAATGCCTCCTACGTAGCGACCGTCCAAGCAGAAGTGGCGTTGAAGAAAAAAAACGAGAAATATCTCGGGTGCAACGGGACCAAAGATGAACCACTTCAGCTTCCCAAGACGTTTTTTTCCTGCGCAGGCAGAGATCAAAGCAGTTCTGGAAACCGGACGCACTTGATGGTAGCACGGCCCTCTAAAACTTCCAAAAACCGATGGTATGGCCCCACCCACGGCCCTCTCAAAATGGTAACCGGGCCGGTCCCTTTCTTTCATGTGGAAACGGATCTCTTCACGGGTGGAGGGCATCTGCGCAAAAGCACCTTTGCATCAAAAAACGTTCCGCCTCGTATCAGAAAGGCAGCATCTCCTAAAGAAGAAGTTGACTGCAAAGATCAGCGAGTCAAAAGATCATACATAGGTTTTACTTCAACACGTCTCGCGCTGAACGTGCTGGAAGTATCCACGGGACGTCAACGTTGCTCTTAATCGAACCATTGCCTCCACTATGGGCAGTAAGCTGTGTTGATTTACGAATTTATGGCGGCATTGTGGTGAACTCCCCACGCCGATAGTGTTTGCCTGTGTGTCATTTTCTGCGATTCGTATAACAACCAAATCAAAGCATTGTTCCCAAGTAGCCAGCACATCACTACATCGCGAAAAGGTGTGGGAGAAACATCGGGCTACGAGGGAATTGCGCGTGATCCTCTGCCTGCAGTGACTCCGTCACCGGCAGCGTATCCCAAGGCCGTTGCACCGAGCAAATTAACGTAATTATATACTGCGGGCAAATCCGCTTGATGCATCGATTTGGGGGGCTTGATGCCAACATGGTGATTCCAAGTTGAAAACGTGACGAATGAAAACTGCCATGTTGCTGGACAAATATGCTTCTTCACGCGAGGAAGGCAACAAACAATTCACGATGCAACGTCGGGCATTTGAGCTTCGGATATGTTTTTGACTCCACGTGGCTTTAGGGTGGATATCCTTGACGGGCTTGAATTTGATTAATGGAAACACCGGCAGAAATCATGAATCGACCGTTCTTCCGTTACGCAGACGGCTTTGGAAGTTTTAGTTTGAGTGATGAGGACGTTCCTCCCTTTCAAAGATCGGACATTTTGCGATGGATTCATTCTTCCGTCTCCTCAGAGTTTGTTGCTATATTTGTTCGTTTTTTTTGGGTTTGGCATTCAAAAGTGGTAGTGAATCATGAGATCGGAACTGCCATGCGCGCTCAATGCCATCTTCAAACGCCCTATGAGATCGATCCGGCGCCACACAACACAGCGATACACATATGGCTGCTCACGGTTTTTCTATCAATCGACAGAATTTGCCAGCATTCCTGAATCCAGGGTTTTCTCTAAAAGGATAGTCGTTACAAGGTGAACACCACAACTCTCAAACAAATTTTGTCTGTGAAAGAAGAGGTGTTTGCTGTCGCCATAACATCTCAATGGCGGACACGCCGCGAAGTGCAAATCCTTAAGCTCCGCCGGTTTCCGTCCAAAACGCAGTCTGATCATGGGAGGGTCCAGTCCCTCCTCCACCCACGTTCCGCATAGATCACTACTTGGCCTGCTTCAAATGGTAGTTTCACCTCTATACAGTCTCTTTGCCATGGGCCTTTGGGTGGACGTGTTTCATTTTAAATTACGGGGGGCCAGTACTTGAAGAAGGCGAGTGCTGACGATCCCGTTGTGGATTCCTCATGTGCCATGCGCTTGCAGGCTACAAGTGCACGAATGATGCCAAAAGCAATTGGAACTGATGCTCAAATACGCGCAGCAAAAAAAAAGAAGGTATGCGCACGCAGAGAGAGCGACAGAGACTTCAAAACCGGTGGTGCTTTGGCCCTGGTAATGTGGTTAGGGCATGTTAGGGCAAGGTCCGTAATCCACACGTGCTGCTTTCCAACTTGCGATGGCTTTTGCAGCTGGGATTTTTCGAAACAATAAACATGTTATCCCCGAACACGTGTCCGGCAAACGACAGTACAACAAAGGAAAACACGTCATTGTTGAACGGGAGGCATCCGGTTAAAATTCCGGTGATGATATATGGCGAACTGGTGTGCCGACGCTACAGTTTGTGCCACCTCGGGAATACTACTGCCCACGGGCCGTAGCATGCAAATGTGATGGTTTGAAGGTAACTTCACCCCGTGTATGTCGTTTGATGTGGACATCGCAACCTGCCAGTTTTCCGGCATACATCGATTTGTGGTATTGCCAACAGATTGAGTTCGCCCAGCCGTGCTTTTTACTTTGCAAACTCGCACAACGAAAATAAACAGGAAGGAAAAAAAATGCGTGCGTTTGAATAATGAACACCGGGACATGAAATTTCTTCTTGCGGGCTGTTGGTTCCGAAGTGTGCACATACAGTATATTCCTTGTTTGAATAAACTGTATTGAATTGCGAAAAGGCAGGGACGCAAATTTTTGAGCGGGAGAGACGAGAAGCAGTTTGGATGACATCGTATGGAAATCAAGAGCAGTTCCGAGCATCCTCCGCAAAGCCGTCGAGGTTCCATCCTCTCACGCTGGCCAGCCATCCAGCAGTCCCGATGGAGACGCTCTTCTGTCAGAAGCGCTTCCCTCAGCCCGGCCCCTGAGGAGCTAATGAGGTGTGGGCTTGGCCGAGTCCCCCATGCACATCCGGAGCCCGGTATAAAAAGGGCATTCCTTGGAAGCTCGGTACAAATGTCGCATTCTACCGGTTTTCTGCGGGAGAAAAGGTTCGGAAAAAAAGGACAAATTCCGCCCGATTCGCAGTCAAATTCCCGGCGAATACTTCGACGCATATTATGCTGGCTTAGGATCCAACGTTGAAATCTTGAGGTAGTATTGTTTTTTTAATCCTCGCACCTTTTTGTGTGCAGGGTGTTATTTAGTCGGGGGACCTCAACATCAAAACACAGGATGCTGTATTCCGAACGGTCCTCGTTCTATTGTCGGCGTGTTTTCGGTCACATGTTTGTATTTTTTATTCCTTGTTGACATAAACATGGTAAACTTCACTATGATTTGATAGGGTTTCTTGCGAAATAACCGGCGTAGTGGAACCCACACAATCCAAATAACACTCAATCACCTCAATCGATTCTTTTGCTTTGTGCCCAACCGGGTCAAAGTGAAACACCACGACTACGATCCCATAGGGGCATGGAGAAATATGGAGCTAGAGGGCCACAAAATGTGAAACGTAATACTACTGAGCATCTTGCCATGATGGCATTTTTGCGGCTGTAAGCCATCCAACATGTACTGGAAAATAGTATTTCCCAATGTTTGACAGTTTGTCATCCCATTCGATAAAACAACAGGGGGGCCAAGGTCACGAGGAGGGACCTATGCATGAGCAGCGTTACGGGATGCACGGAGGAGTAGGGAACGAACCCACCTAGAACTGTTACACAACAGCAGATGTCGCTTGGTCGTCGCTGGTATCCAAGTAGGAGGAAGGTGGGGCAATGAAGGCTCTAACTTCATCCGCTTGCTCGCCAAAGCCAGAGCCCGATCCAGCCCTCCGCCGTGGGTCAATTTGCCCTACTTATGCCGCCAATTTTTTTTTCTTGCCAGCCTGTTGTTCGAAGACCTTTCTCCGACCAGAACTTTCGTGGCTTTCCATCTCCACCGTTAGGCCACCTCCTTTCACACACGTGCCCCACGCGTGCCCGTAAGTTGCTCCCAGCCCAGTAGGGAGGGTGTCAAGGCCTACCATAAGCACATTTGAAGGTTAGCCAATATAAAAGTAATAATTTGTGCGTGGGGGCTGCCCAGTACAACAGCTTCGTGCCAGTGGCCCCTGCGGCTAAATAGGAGCGGAGGAAGAAAAACACATGGGTGTTCACGTTTGCGACAAGGCCTACTGTTCAAATTTCGTTGCCACAAATTGTTTCAGTCCAATGTCCAGGGTTTGTTACCCAAGGTTGCCCCGCTGCTATTTTGGCAGCTACTTGAATTTGGCGTTTGGCAAGTTGTTCGGTCCATGGCGAATTAACGAAGCGTTCCAATGCTATTGAATCTATAATTCATTCCTCGCATCGTCTCAGGCCAATCAGCGCCAGAAATTGGAACCAACCGACAATTGATCGTATTTGCTCGTAACATTTTGCGCTCCCAATACATTGATGCTTTCACATTAAACTTTCGTCAATGCCAGGGTGTGCAAAGTGCAGGGCATGGCTGGCGTGACCAAAAGTTTTAAGAACTTCAATTGCAATCTCAGATTCACGTGTTTGTTTGTAGGCAATCTCCGATGTTGAATTTGCCCAAGCGCTTGACATGCGATGCTGTCGTTCCATGCGGCCATGTTGTTTCAAATTCCCAGGGGCGTGTGTGCCAAGATACCTCTGTGAAGACCCCCCATGAAGAACATGCACTAAGTCCTGCGACTCCTGGTACTGTTCAGCATACATTGGATGATCCAACGGTTCTGTTGTGAATATTGCGGTTTTCGCTGCATTTGCTAATAATCCAACTTGCTGCAGTTCGCATGACAAGGTGTCAATCATTTTTTCCAAGGCTATCGCACCACCGCATCAAATGTGCAGAAATTCTTGACATGAGTTTGGCCGCAAACTGTAGTGACTCGGCAACTTGTTTTTAAAACACCATTTGGGAGGATTTTTTGCATTTGTCAAGTATGTGGAATCCACTATTCCTGCCCCGTGGCCTTTCGAAGCAACCCGACAATTTTTTTTGGTGAAACAGGAAATTTACTTGCGCACGCAGAACTTGTTCCACGCAAAAAGTTTATGACCGTGTAGGCTAGGGTAGATTGCTTCCCTGCGGGCTCACAATTAGTTTTGCAAAAAACAAAATGAGAACAGCTCTGAAAAACAACTACGGTATGCGCACGGTACTGCCGCAGGTGTTTGATCCGAATTGTTGTTTTCCATGCGCCCGTTCGAGTCTCTTCGACCGTGGCAGCACATGTGGAACATTAAACTAAATTTTTGTTTTCTAGTTAATATTTTTTTACTTTTCCAAAAAATCAGGACACCCGGTGACCATCGATCGCACCTTCGGGCTGCCATCAACCAATTTCTTTGCTCAAAAGTGTACATGAAAACGATGCATGTGCCTGTCGGCATCCGTTTCGTGATCGTGCACGGGGATAATTGCACACCGAATCGCCAGGACACATCCGAACAACTCGGCCGAAAAAAATTGGTTCTGCAAAATTTTCGTTGACAATATGGGGTCGTTGACAAGTGTTTATTGATCCATGATCGGCAGTGACGTACATTTTTTTTTATAAAGCCGTTTGTAAAAAAGAGGCGAAGAAAAAAAACACATTTGTCCTTGTAGGAAAACGTAATTTATACAAAAAATTCGGGAGTGATTGAATATATGGAAGACCGTGAGGGGCATCCCAAGTATCCCAAGTAGCTTGGATCATCCCCATTGTGAAAGCCAAGAAAAAACCATTGACGGAAGTGGTCCCACAACTCAATTTCCAAAGGAAGAAAACTATCATCATTGTTATTAAGCACTTGCAAGTTCTGGGATAAGCTTCCAAGTATTGGATGGTGTAGATCCTTCGGTTCCCTTTTTTCCCAGTTGAAACCGCACAAGCAAGTTAAGACCAAAAAATTGTGAACAACCCTCCGCGTATTTTTTTTGTGGGAAGACCCGAATTTCCACCAACTATTGCAACAAAGGAGGGGCAGCCAATGCCGACACGAAAGGATGGAGGCGTCAAAACAAATTCGGAAACATATCAGGAAACACTTGCGGGAACGACGCAATTTGCGAACGGAACGCATTTTGGCAGAATTTGTCCAACTCAACCGTTTGGATGATGTACACCATGACCCGGCCAAACCACACAAAAGATCCAATGCAGAACAACAACCAACGCCACAGATGTTTGCAGAATATTTGCAGGACATATTCGCACTGGACTTTTCCGCATCAAATTGGCAGCCTTATGTCAGGAATGGTGATGAAGGTGCCCATGTTCCGTTGTTCTCGATGGGTGAGCTTGACTATGGTTTAAGCAAGATGAAGAACGGGCGATGCGCAGACAGTGATGGGTTTTTTTTGCTGAAATGTTGAAATATGATGAAATATGCAAGCGTTGAGATCAAGATCAAGCTGTATCTGCTCTCGGCTGTATCTGCTCTCGGCGGGCGCGTTGTCATTTTCCTCGGTGATCATGCCTTTATCATCGGACCAAGTGACTGCACTCAAAAATCCAGACACCAAAATTATGTTCCAAGACCAAAATCCGAAAAAAGGTGGATCCAATGCGTGGGGCAGGTATGAGAAGTACAAAAAATGCACATCGATTGGAGAGGCGACAGCTGCTGGGGCAAACTGGCAAGATTTGAGCTCTGACTTTGAGAAAGGTTATATGAAGTTTTCCATCCCAGAAGATGTCGAGATGCCAGCTTCTACAAAAAGGGCAGCGATTGAAGGGACACCAGACAAAGAAGCAGAACAAAGATCCCGGGTTTCCCCTTCACAAGTCGCTCCTTTTGTTTTAGCCCCCCCGGCCGCTGAAGCTGTGAACAAGGTGGAAATGAGCGGTGCAACAATTGCGGCATTGAGGAGGATGATGCGTGAGGAGGTAAAGCTTGGCGTGGAGGACATGGAGCAGAAGGTTGCGGCGAGGTTGGACCAATCCCTGGGGCCTCTACAGGAGCACCTATGTGAAGAGAAAGGGGCAAGGCAAAAATTGGAAGAACGCGTGCGGCTTTTGGAGGACAAAATCAGCAACAACGTCGCAAAAAGAGAGCCGGATGATGAGGTTGATAAGAGCGTTGTGGTATTGGGAGGTTTTGGTGAGAAGGAACCAGAAGAGGCACAAGACTTAGTAAACCGTGTCACGGCTGAGGTTGATGGTTTCAAGGACGTGCATTTCACCAACAATGTACCAACAATTGCTTTAGCAGATTTTGAGACACCAATGAAAGCTATGAAGTTCATTCGGAGCCAACGACGCAACGCAGAGATGCAACATGCGAAGTTGTGGCTTCCGAAAACAGGTCCACCCAGGAAAGG
The DNA here is from genome assembly GCA_000507305.1 of Breviolum minutum Mf 1.05b.01. Classification (NCBI taxonomy): domain Eukaryota; class Dinophyceae; order Suessiales; family Symbiodiniaceae; genus Breviolum; species Breviolum minutum. The sequence continues at coordinate 46,284 of DF241622.1, read as the reverse complement.
CAGAAATGCAAGATCACCAGCAAGTTGAAGAAGTTCATGATTGAGTTGGCGGGTGTGGAGCCTAAGGATGTTCTTGTCAACTACAAATGTTTCAAGGTTATGGTGCGTCAAGGGGGCAAGCTATGCCCAGTGGCCATGGTTGGTGAGGACATGGATGTTCAGTGGTCAAACAATGGAGTGCCAGCCGTCCGCGAGGCTTTGGACGCCTTCATAGCAGAGCTGGAGTGAGGTAAAGGCATGGGTGGCAAACATGGTTGCAGAAAGTTTGGGAGTCCAAGTAATCAAATTGGACACTCAACGGATGATGCAAATCATGGGGGAGATGGGTTTGAATTCATACACTTGCATGTTGTCACGAAAAATTTACAAAGTATAAAATCAGATGATCGATTTCATGATTTCATTGCCGAGATAGACAAATGTTGCTTCGACATTTTCTTTTTCTCTGAAACATGGCGTGTGGAAACGGAAGAGGTTTTCGTGACCCCTGTGGGCCACAAATTGTTTTTCAGTGGTGGTGATGGTGGAAGTGGGCATCAAGGTGTTGGGGTTGCGATTCACAAACGTTTGCTTCACCAAGTTGATTCAATATCTTTCAGCGCATCTTCCAGCAGAGTTTGCCAATTGCAATTGAGTTGGGGCACAACATGCTTCAGATGCATTGCTGTATATTTTCCGACAAGTTGGCATTCAGAGGATGACGTGGAACATGTGCATTCTTTGCTCGATTTACTCCTGGATGCATGTGTCAAGGACGGCTGCATCCTCATATTTGGGTGGGGATTTCAACGCATGCATCGGACCATTGGAAAACCATGAAGCAATAGATCAAATTGGACATTGGGGCAGTGGGATGCAAAATGACCGAGGCAGGATTTTGATGAGATTTGTTCTGGCCAAGGGGCTCCAAATTTGCAACCGTCAAGGTACAACCGACAATATGGAGGCATCGTGGACTTGTTGCCGCACTTCGGATAGTACATGCGTACAGTTGGATTATATTTTGGCAAACCTTCGCCTACAGACTGTTGAAGTGTGGAATGATTTTGCCCTTCCCATTGGTTTGGATCATCGCTGTGCCCATTGCATCTTACGTTTTCAACGGTGCAGTCGACCACGCATGCGTCAACAGAGAGGACTCAAATGGTGGCGACCAACTCTGGATTCCAACGGTTTGCCGGCAAAATTTCACAATATTTTTCGCGTGAATAAGGTTCGAGGTCTGCATAATTCACTGGAAGGGCTGGAGCGGTCGCTGAGAGATGCTGGACAACAAGGAGGCAATCGTGAAAACACATATCTACGGTTTCAACCTTCGGATGGTTTGAAAAGATTGAGAGCAGAAAGGCGTGCGACAAGGGATGCCCAATTACGTAAATCATATCTGTTTTCCAAACGCCTTTGAGTATCGGAAGTCACAGGAAGACATGGCCGTTTCAACGAAACTTTGAATGCTCAAGGATCTAAGGGAGAATTGTCATGGGCCTCGCATTTTGGGGACTCATCCTTTGTGGGGCGTTGGTTGGCCATATCGTCACGATAGCTAATCTGGTGGTTTTCCTCGGCCTTGCCGAGATTCCTCATAACTGGGTTGACCCTATCATTGCAAAGGCTGTCAAGGCTGCTTTGAAGGAGTGTGCCGAGTGGGATTGGGATTTTTCTGGCACCACCACAACTACCACCACTACCCCAGAACCAAATTTAATCAGTGTGATCTCACGAGACTTTTGTGGAACTTGGGTCATTAGATTTCAACTGATTTTGGCAATTCTGTGGATTTTTGTGGCGTGTTTGTTTTGGTGGCGTGGCCGATCACGGGCGGGCAATCCATCAGAGCTTGAAGACAGCTCGCCTGTTGACAAAGCAGTGCTACCGATTGAAACCCTGGCACGGCATCAAATTGCTGAGTTGAGGTTGAGACGAGCCCATGGCGCTCACGAACAGATTCGTGCTAGTGGAGTATGATGTTCCTGGGCCTCGAGTGGTTCATGAACGGATGGTGCTAGAGCACATCTCTGACGAGGACTACATAGTGGCGACGCCAGATGCTGATGTGTACTGTGAGACCTTGTCAATCCTGAATCGAGATTTGTCTGCTATCCGGGTCCGGCCTGGACCGAATACCTTGCCAGCAGGGGTACCTGCTGCAGCTGTCTATGGTCTTCCAGCTTGGGGTGCTGCACAGCTTGCAGCTATCCGTGCTGCTGGAGTGGCGGAGGCTTCTGCAGAAAGGGCTAGACGAGGGCTTGGTGTGGCAGCTCCAGCGGCTGCAGTGGTTCCTGCAGTTCAGCCGGCTCCGGCTGCGGCTGTTAGTGGTGCAGACGAGTTTGGGCCAGGGGCCCGAGACATTGTTGGCACGGTGTGGGTTGCAGCAGAACCAGTAGGTGCAGTCAGCTATGGTGATGTGATTCAGGGGGTTGTGGCTCCAGCCGTTTTGGGTGGCAAGACAGTTCATAACCTGGCAGATGGTAAGTCGGTCTTTTGTGAGTGTATCAATGCTGACATGGTTGAAGATTTCAATGGACGTCCTGCAAGATGCGACAGCCGCATCTTGATCCGAAAGAAGAATGCATTGGGCTCCCCTGAACGTCCTTTGGCTGAGTTGGTGGCGGAGATGAAGGAGTTCCCGATGGGCTGGTCTTTGATCGGCCCCCGAACTTCGAAGTGGTGCTTGAACTATTTGGTGGTGGAGAGCTTGGGCTTTGAGGCTCATCACGAGCGCTTCCGCCAGCTTTGCAAGTTGGAGCCCTCTGGTTGGGGGGTTCAGGAGCACTTTCAGTTGTCGATGATTCTTCGCCAGCTCATCCAAGTCGACATGGTGAATGGACTGAACTCATTGGGGGTGGAGCTGATGTTTCGTCGGTTGCAGACCATTGAGTATGCCCATTCAGAGAAGGCCAGAGAGATGGAAAGCCGATCAGTGGGGGGAAAGTTGAGCTTGGAGGAACAATATACCTTTGGGTCCCTAGTTCGTCAAGCAGGAACCCTGATGATTGCTCCTAGCCTCTTGGAGCACGTGAAGGCGGAGGTGCAGAAGGATGTTGAGCTGCAAAAGAACATGAGAAAAGCTCGAGAAGAGCGAGACATTGCCCGCAAGGCCAAGGGCAAGAAGGGCGAGTCGGAGAACCCTTAGACCATGGGGTGGCTGGCAGTTTTGGGCCGGGCTGTCAGCAATCACCAAGGCCTGCTTGTTCATTGGATGAGGGGCGTGAGATTCCACGAGATGTTTTTCCTTTGCCTTCAGTGATGCCACGCCATATGTCTCATTTTGGAGGTGTCAGTCGGAAGGTTGTACGTCGAGCACAGAAGCAATTTCATGTGGAGGCTGCAATGGAAGAGTGTGTCGTGGCTCTCAATGCTCTTTATTCTGGGGGCAAGTTAGTTCCCGCTCCGATTGGGGCTCCATCACTGGCTCAGAGAACAGTTCTGGATCATGTGAGGAATTCAGTTTTGCAACTTGGTGGGCCACAAGGCCTTACATGCGCAGGGGCGCTTGGACAGCTCCGCGCTTTTGACGGGTACGGTGAGGACCAGGCTCCGTGCTCAGTCAGACCCTACGTTCCATCACTCTTGTCATTGCCGGAAAAGGGGAATCAAGCACAGCCTCTTGACTCGCTGATGGGAGATGGTGGTGGAGACATTGTGGGCGAGTTCTGTCGCTCAAGACTTCTCAGTGTGGATGAGGCTCGAAGGAACTTGGACCGGCTGGGATTGAGTAGTGTCTATGCTGATCCTCGACTTCGGGATCCTCGAGTGTTTTCTGGTTTTGTTAGGAGGCTTTATGAAGCTGACTTGATTGAGTTCAGTGAGGAGAAGCCTTGTGAGTATGTGGAGATGTTCTTTGTTGCCAAGAAGGATGGCCGACTTCGCATGGTGGTGGACTGCAGGCGTAGCAATGAATGGTTTGTTGCCCCTGACAAGACGCGTTTGTGCACGGCCGAAGCCCTTAGTCGCATCGAGTTGGAGCCGGGGTCACAACTTCACATTTCAACAGCAGATCTGAAGGATGCCTTTTATCACTTCGAGCTCCCATGTCAGCTGAGGAGTTACTTTGGCATGCGACCTGTGTGGGCTGGAGATGTTGGGGTGTCAGATCTGAGGGGTGTGAGAGTTAGCCCCCGATGCCGGGTGTATCCTCGATTGAAGGTTCTTCCAATGGGTTGGAGTCATGCTTTGTGGTGGTGTCAGGCCATTCATCAACGCATTGTGATGAGGGCTGGTGCATCTGCTGACAACTTGTTGGAGGATAAAGCTTGTGCTCCTTCTGGTCGATGCATGCACCTTGAGTATGTCGACAACTTCGTGGTGCTGGGGACTTGCAGGGAGGAGGTAAACCGTCTTTCTGCTAGTGGTGTTTCTGCATTGCGAGAAAGTGGGTTGGTCGTGCATGAAGAAGAAAGTTCAGAGGGATCTATCAAGGTCCTTGGTTGGCAGTTCGATGGCAGCACTATGAGACCTCTGCCGTATCGCACTTGGAGGGTTCGGTTAGCTCTTCAAGGGCTTCTCAACATTGGACGGATCACCGGTCGTCAGCTTGAAAAAGTCATAGGCCATGCAACGTTCATTAGCTTGGGAAGACGTGAGAGTCTGTGTGTGTTTGGGGAGACCTATACATTCATCAGGCGACACTATGATGTTCCCCATAAGATTTGGAGAAGTGTTCGTAGAGAGCTTTCAATTTACATAGGGATTTGCCCTCTTATTTGGAGAAATCTAGCACTGCCCTGGTCTTCTACAGTGACAGCAGTGGATGCTTCAACCTGGGGGTTAGGTGCAGTTGCTTCAGAATTTCAACCGAAAGAGGTTCAACATCTTGGGAAGTTTTCTGAGAGATGGCGTTTTGATACAGAACAGTTCAGCAAACCACGGGCCAGCACTTTTGCAGCGGATGTTGCACTTGGGTCCGAGGACGTTGCGGCCGTTCAGTGGGCAGCATCAGACGAGCCTTCAAGCAATCAGGCGCCACTTCAAGCTTGTGAGGGGAAGAAAATTGATGACATCTTTCAACCAGTGCCTTTTTCATCCGTTGACCGTAGTTGGAACATGGTGGGGAGATACAGATGGAAACGACAAGAACCTATTCCCGTTTTGGAAGGCAGAGCCTCTCTTTTTGCTGTGAAACATGCCCTACGTAATCATCGCAATTTTCACAAAAGACATCTCATCCTTTCTGATTCCATCTCTTCAATTTGCAGTTTGGATCGGGGAAGGGGACGAAGTTTTGGTATGAGAAGGGTTTCCCAACAAGTTGGGGCTTTGGTTCTTTGCACGGGAACTACATTCAGTTTTCGTTGGATACCTTCAGAATGGAATCCATCTGACGGGCCGTCACGTGGCTCGAAATTCCCATCTAAGCCAACTCGAGTTGTTGGCCATGGTGATCCACAAACAGATTTTAGTGGGACCGCCGAAGAGCACAACAACAAGCAGAAGGGTGAATCAGACATCAGTGGTGAAGCAGAGCAAATCAATCCCAACGCAGCTGCAGCCCCGTTGGGATTGCCTGAAGGACAAGAAAGCCGAAAGGAAAGCTATCCTGGAACAGACCGGGACCTTAGCGGCCGCTTCAGTGGGTGCTCAATGTCGCAAAAAGTACTTGGAGTGTTGGGAAAGAATCCAATCAGAGACAAGCTTGGGAAAACATCGGAGTGCAGTGAAAGTGGACCAGTGTTTGAGCGAAATGATCAACATCATGTTCATAGAGGGAGAGGACATCAGCCAAGCTCAATACATGACGGCAGCAGTTCTTTTCCATCTACCGCATCTCCGTTCTCCCAAACAGATGTTACTTCCGAAGTCAAAGCAGTGCATGCAAGGTTGGAGGAAAGTGGATCCGCCAAAATCCCGTCTTCCACTTCCATGGGAGGCGGTGTGTGCAATGGTGGTTTGGTGCTTCAACTACAACCAACGACAAGTCGGGCTGATGATGCTGATGTGTTTCTCACTATACTTGAGGCCAGGGGAGGTTCTTTCCCTGCGGGTAGCCGACCTGATTCCTCCAATCCGGGGGTCGAAAACAGGCTTCCAATGGAGTGTGTTGCTTCATCCTGCGGAGGAAGGGAAACCTTCCAAGACCAAGGAATTCGACGAGACGCTCACCTTCGACATGCAGGAGACAGTGTTCATTCCAGAGACAGTGTTTCGGGTGATGCGCCTAAGCCTCAGGAACAGCCAGGAAAAGATTTTCGACATCAGCTTGCAGAAGTTCAAAGACATCATGCACATTGCCTCAGAGAAGATGGATCTCATGGCTTTGGGGGATCCCCATCCGTATCGACTCCGTCATGGGGGGGCAACGAGAGATTTTGTGTCAAAGATTCGTCCCTTGACAGAGGTGCAGAGGCGTGGAAGATGGAAAAGCTTTGCAAGTGTGAGACGGTACGAGAAAGGGGGCCGTCTAGGTCAGCTCCTAGGCCTGCTCCCAAAACGAGCTCTATCAATCGCAACTCAGGCGGCAAACAACATCGAAACAACATGCCGAAGCCTGCGTTGAGTCCTGGAAGAGCTTTGACTTGTGCCGTCTTCATCGAAATTTTCAGTGGATGTGGTCGCTTAGCATCAAGTGTCGCAAAAACAACTGGTTGGTTCTGCCTTTTGTGGGACATTGAGTTAGGGCCGGAATATGATCTTCGTAGCCCAGCAAAAAGACGAATGTTGGCTGGTTGGGTGAAATCTGGTTTTGTGAAAGGCTTTCATCTGGGGACGCCTTGTGAGAGTTTCAGCCGTGCTAGGGACGTCCCACCAGGACCACCTCCATTGCGGTCGGACCTCCGGCCTCTAGGCTTGGATGGCCTAAAACCACATGACCAAGCAAAGGTGTTGCTGGGAAATTTGTTTATGAGATTTTCCGTATACCTACTATCTCTGGCTCACCGTTTGCACATTCCGGCTTCAATGGAGAATCCCCAACGTTCAAGAATTTGGTTGTGCCCTCCAGTTTTAGCTTTGATGCGAAGAAAACATGTCGCTATGTTCCTCACTCATTTTTGTGGTTGGGGCAAACCTTTTCGAAAAGCCACCTCTTTCATGGGTGTGTGGGTGGACTTCAGTCGAATCGAAGCACATCATCTGTGTCGAGGTGGAAAACGCGGATTGTGCTTGTTCACAGGCAAACCGCATCAGCACTTGCTCGGGCAAAACAGTTCAGGGCAGTGGTTGACCAAGCTTGCTCAACCGTATCCTCTTGGACTTTGTGACAGTCTGGCGAAGTGCTTTTATGATTTTGAGGTTCAAACGATTGCATCCCAATTTGCAAGGCACATTTAGACAATTCTGTCGGTTACACCAGCTGGCTTACAATTTTGGGCCATGTCTTCGAGTGGAGTGGACTGCGTGAATTTTCAATATGGAAGCAAACATGGGCCACTTCACCTGTGCAGTTTCAGTCATCGAATGCTGGCTGATTCAACTGCACTTCACCGAAGCTTGAGTCAATATCTGGCCAAAAAAGGGAGTGNGCAGTGTGGAGATTTGCATCCTATGTTGCAATTTTACCTCCCGAACGATGGACCCGCAGGATTCTCGCATGGAACATGAGAGGGCCACGGAAACGCGGGCGACCGACCTACACTTGGGAAACCGCGCTGCAAATGTATTCGATTTGGAAAGGCTTTGACAATTGGATTATGGAGGCTGCTACACGTGAACGTTGGATGCTAATGAAGCGGGATTTTGTAGTTTTCACCTTGCATAATAGATGATCGGCAGATTTTAAATTGCTTTTGCTTGCGCCCTAAAGGGGCTGCCTTCGGGCCAGCAAGCTCTGACTCTGACTCTATGCAAGCGTTGAGACAAGACTCTGTTTACTGGATTTGTTCAATGCTAGTTAAAAAAACGGCAATTGGAGTTATCATGGCGTCACAGCGACTTTGTTATGCTGCCAAAATCTGGGCATTTGTCAGAAACTAACAATTGGCGACCTATAGTTATTTTGAAAATTGCCTACAAAAATCTTTTCTTCGTTATTGCATCTACGGTTACGTCGCCAGTTGGATTGCCAACAGTCTGTGGACCAAGTCGGTTTTAGACCGAAAACAGGTGTTGACCATGCTTTCGTTGTGTTAGGAGCAATTATTGGCAAAACGTTGGAATGGCAATGCGGGATTTGGTTTGCTAGCTTGGACTTGCGAAAAACTTTTGGCAAAGTTGAACATGGAGCATTGTTTGTGGCTTTACCTGCACAAGGTATCCGGGATGGTTATTTGGATTTATTGATGGCAATGTACCAACATCAAACTGGCGCAGTGCCTGGCTCCGAAAAATTTTCCATACAACGTGGGGTGCGACAAGGAGATGTCCTGAGCCCGCTTTTTTTCAATGCCGTGTTGGAACACGCAGTGCGGAAATGGAAACTGAAATTGACAAATGAAGGGTTGAGGCTAGGACAGGACACTAGGTTAACAAATCTGCGGTATGCTGACGACCTCATGATTTTTGCCACCTCTCGTGAGGAATTGGCGTTCATGGTTGAAACATTGGCGCAAGAACTTTCCCTCATTGGATTGCAGTTGAATGGCACGAAAACCAAGGTCTTGACGACCTCTACCTCACAAGAGGCATCACATGTTGAAATATGTGGGACTATGGTTGCTATTTTACACGGCGAAATGACGCACAAATATCTGGGCCGCAAGTTCCCTGACAATTTGAATAGTAGAACTGAGGTGGAACTCATGTATCGAATACAATGTGCATGGGCAAATTTCATCAGCATAAATTGATATTGTTGAACAAACACATGTCTCTCAGACTGAGATTGAAAGTATTTCATGCAACCGTTTCTCCGACTGCAATGTTTGGTTTGGCTTCACTGCCGCTGACGGAAAGGTTTCTGCACAAATTGGACGTGGTACAACGGTGGATGTTGAGGTCTATTGTTGGTTGGGTTCGCCTACCTGATGAACCTTGGGAAAACACCATGAGGAGAATGAACCAAAGAATGGAACACGCTGCGTATTTACATCCATTGCCGTCGTGGAGCAATCAATATTTTAAAAGCCAATACCGCTTGGCAACCAAGATTGTTTCCAATCAATTTTCTTGGGCTGCTACAGCCGTTGCTTGGATGCCTTTGGATGATTGGGTGCACAACTTTCCATCCGCACCATCCAGAAGCAGAGGCCGACCGCCCAAAAGGTGGGATCAGGCACTCGCTTCGTTTTCATGTACATATTTTGGCGAGCGAAATTGGTGGGTGGCAGCCCAAAATCGTAACCAATGGTTAGCTGCAGAGGCAGCATTTGTAAAATATTGTGAAAGCATGTGAAGAACAAAAGGATCCCCATGTCCTTTTAGGATCGAGGTGACTCGAACGGGCGAAGGAAAAGAAAAATGCACTGCACCCTTGAAGTCCAAACGCCTTTTTGTACAGAGTGGCTACTGAACCATGATTATTTTATGATTTTAAGGGGTCTACCATACACCGAAGGAAACCACCATTTTAATTCCGGGGCGTATGTCCAAACAGTGGATTCCAAAACCCGTTGATTATAATCGTCTCCCCTGCAATCCGGCTAAAGCTTCGTTCGTCGACAGTATCAATTTGTACCCCTGAGTCTATGAAGTTGGGGTGTGGTTTGGGTAGTGTAGGTCAAAATTTGCAAAATGTATTTTAACACCATCTGAATGCACAGAAACTCGCTGGAGTTTACAAAGGCTGAAACGAGAAGCCAAGCGGACTGAAAGCAAGCAAGGTTTCTAGCCTGAAAATGGTGAAATCCAGTGCGCTTGGCGCAAACAGCGGTGACGATCATTTTGATAGCGTTTTGATGCATTTTGCGCCCTCCACCTTTTTCCATCGTACGCGGTCGTGGATGCACATTTTGTCGAAGGAACCTTTGTTCGGCATTGTGCGGTTTGGGGAGGTGAGCTCTGAAATATACCATTGATGGAAGGACCACTACCCAACGTTCGTTTTGGGGCAGTTTCTTTTGGAACGTGCAATGTGCATTATTTGTTTTTTGGTTCTCGTGTCAGTTGTTCGAAAACGATATGTTTAGTCTCATGCTGGCCGGCGGCAACGCGAATGTATGGACCGTGAATTGCACGAACTTGGGGACACTGTGGCTCAAAGATCATTTTTGATGTTCGGCGCTGGAGACAGGCATGCTTTACCGCATGAGAAGGATCACGTTGCCAGAATATACAGTTTTGTGGTGTTGTGAACGCGCCCGGGTTCCAAGCGGCAACTGTCCAAACGGGAGGTCCACATAATACGTAGTTCGAAATATTTCTATCTACCCACCGTTTTGCCATTGAAACGTTAGAGTGCCGCCAATAGTGAACAGTTTCCAGCAGAAATGCGATGATGCTGCCCGGAAGTTGTGCATTCCCCATCGGGGACTCCCTGAAGGCGTGGTGAAATGCTAAAATAATGTTTTAGTCAAATACGGTCAGAAACATTTGGTCTTTAACTGTTTCCGATTTGTGTTGTTTTGCAATTGCGAAGTTGATGAATTCAGAAATTGTTGCTGCTGTACAGGTAGCTGTTTGTTCTTGACTATGGTGGAAGCAGATGCCATCGTCCCGTGCCCACTGGCAAATACAAACACTTGTTGTGTCGTTAACCATCAGGAAGAACGTATGTTGGAACACGAGAAACTTAAGCGCATTTATTTTGAAATCGTTGTTGGAAGTGGGGGATAATAAATCACACCCTTTCAATGTTATGTATATACACTACACATATTGTTTTGTAAATGACATTGTCAAAAGGGTTGTTTAGCTACATTAAACGAACGTCAATCAAAAAACGTCAGCTTCGCCCATCCCTTTCAGGTGTCAAACGCCTCGGTCGGTTTTGGGAGGTACGAAGCACCAGAGCACGAAGATGCACTCCCGGATCATGATGGCAATGTTTACGGCCGGGGTTACCCAGGAAGGAAAACACATCATGATTTGATATGATTTGAAGGTATATGTATATTTTTTTTCAGGTGCTTTGCGCGGGAATGAGGATGTGCTAGTTATGATGGGACGAAGTTTGCATGAATGATTCTCGATGCTTTTCTATGGTTGCCTGTTGCGTAGGAACAAGGATGTGAGAAGGAACCGAGAATTCGAAGTTCAAGGGTCTGACAATTGTTTTTTTGAAATGAAAAAAAAACATGCATCACAAGATGTTGTTAAACGGGTTGCTGAGACCAGAGGGAAACCACAAGTATATGTCATGGGCATTTGTGTTCTATTCTAGGGCCATGTTGTGCCTTCAGAGGGTTTTTTGCAGACATCTAGTACCAGAGGGCGTTCAACAAGATGATTTTCAGCCTGCATTTTGCTGAGGTTGGAACAGAGGACGTCGAACTTTTTTAAAGTTCAAAGTATATACTCATTTTTTTTCAAAAACATAGGGAAATTCTAGTTTGTAAAATGTTTGTCACATGGTTTTTGCATCCGTTTTTTCCAAGTGCCAACATTGATTCAAGTCTTTTCCTATCACCTCGAGCATTCCGAAATACTCGAGGTGCTCGCGGGTCCTTCTTAGCCAAGTACAGTAGTCGCCTGCGTCGGGTGAATACTTTTCAGGGAGCGTCAGGGACTCAAGGGAAATTCGTGTTTTTCAATAGGGAAATTCGTGTTTTTCAATGTCAAGATTGGGCCGGGCCGAGGGGCGATTGGTGATTTTTTCCCTTTTTGTGGTGGTTGTTGGATTAGGGCGACTGTGGAGGCATCAAAGCACAATGAATTACCACACTGAAATGAGCAACATCTTTCAAAATTGATTGATCATGGCTATATAGTTGGCACCGTTCCAAGGGCAGTTTCGCATAGAAAGTGTGAAGAAGCCACATTGCACCGGGCATTTTGATAGCTGCACAGCAAAAAGGGCAAATGCTGATGAGCAGAGTCGTTTTGTTCCAGAAAATGAGATTAATCAAATCCCAAAAGCAGCTTCAGCAACAAAACCCCAACAAATTCAATTAGATACAAGGAGAAACATTCCATCAGATCTCCCCCCTCCATGTGTCTTAAAGCAACAGGAGGGCCCAACCTTCCAGGGTTGTTTGCTGAGCTCTCAGGGTACCACTTTCACCTGGAGAAACCTTCAAATTGAAAGTGGTGGAAGTTGGATCGCTGGGGATGCCCTGGGGGGAGTTGGGGGGAGAGGATGGGAGGATTGGGATCCTTGAAGCAAATGGTGTTTGGGTGGATTTGGTTTGTTGTTTCTTTTGGTGGGGGGGTGGGGGGGAGAGATATATGTGATATTATGATGAGATATCATGGGTATATTTTGGCCAGAGATTTTTTCAAAATGCTGTAGTTTCTTTTTGTTTTGCAAGATAAGGTTTGGAAGGGCCATGAACTGCCATGAAATCTTGGGTTACATAGCCTGAAGTTGGGCAATGTCACAATTACCAAGCCTCAGCCCAAAATGGTGGTTAGGTTGTCAAAACGCATGGTTCCTTCCAGTGTCCCTTTTGATTCAGGTTATCATGACATTTTTCAGCTTGGTGAATTCCCTTGTCCAGCTCCTTGCATATTCAGGACATGTCTCGCAGTAAATAAGCTGGACTACAGCAATGCTTTGCTCATGTCCACCTTGAGGTTTGGCGAAATTGCCATTGGTTTGTCTTCCACTCGTGGCCAGGCAACTGGTATTTAGGGGGGAGAGTGGCCTGAAAAATGGGCACCTCCAGTTATAAGTAGGGTTGTATCTCCGCTTAGGTTATAACACCAGCTGCTCATTCATAAGGCCATTTGGAGGGGTTACGGGCTATAATTCTATAATGCCATAACTCCATTTATAACAAGTAGAGGCCCATTTTGTAAGGTTGGGGGATGTTGATGTATCAAGTGGTGATGACTTGCTGGAGGAAAACATATCAGATGGACCCTTTGGTTTTTCAGTGACCCCAGGTGATTGCATGGAGATATAGGATGGCAAGCATCATGAGTGGCACATCATACGGATCATGCATTCACAACCACCGACCCTTCCCAACAAAAGGTGTCAGTCATTTCATTTCCACATTTCTTCGATCACACCCATATTGTTTTCAGGTATATTTGTTTTTGTTTTCTAAAAAAAATTCGCCTGGCATCTTCTGACATGAAACCCATGGCATTATTTTCGCACTCATTTTCGCCCAAATCTCAAGGCATCCGTCGATTCCTATGCCGAAGTGGACATGGTGGGATGGTCCCTTGAACCTCAATATAGAGGGAAAATATCATCCAACAAAAACGACGGGGGAAACACGTTGAATGTGAGCAAATGTATAGCTCAATGGAAACTTGGATCCTTTTCAAGATGTTGGTTCCTATTGAAGAAGGGGAGATTTTTCCCATATAGTTTATGTTAATTTGCTTGAGGGTGCAGTATTTGAGCTTCAGTGCAAGTCTTCGTGTCATTTGCTCATGACAAGTAAAACCATTGACAGGGAGGCACAAACCACCAATGAAACGTTCGCTGTCCTACCATACATGTAGCTACATTTTATCATCCATAGAGCCAATGGAACATTGTGAAAATGACTTTCTTTGAGTAGAACCGTGTTTGGTTGCATCTAACGTGAAGGGAGCACTGAAGTGGGTGTGTTTGATTTAGAAGGGTTGGTCAAGCACTTGGGAAGACCCTGAACTGATTCACACTGATTCCACAAAATGGCAGTGAACTTCACAATTTCTGAGGTCGCGTGGCGAAGTCAAAAACCCAGGACGCCAGATGATTTTGCTTACTCATTTGCCTATGGGGTGTTCCTTTTTTTGACTGAGAATAAACAAATCGTCGTGTAATTATGCGTTTTATTATCATTCCAATTTCAAAGGCAATCTCTTGAAACCAACATTTTCATTTTTTTGTTTGAAAGGTCTCGCCGTTCACTAAGGTCGGTTTCCAGGGAGATCATGGTAGATGTTATGTCAATGGTGCTGCCGGCATTTCTTTCTTGCAAACTGGTGTCCCAAAAAAAGACCACTTTTTGATGGCCAATCTACATCCCTGAAAACTAAAATAAACCATAATAGACCACAAACATGAGCGTTTGAGAAGACAAATTTCCTTTCCAATTTCGGGGTGAATATCGGGCTCCAGCCGTTACATTGTTTTTGTGGTGAAACTAGGATGATGGAGTCTATCCACATTGCCCTTTGAGTTATCCACCTTAGGGCTAGTGTTGATGATAAAATCCGGCGAGAATGCAGTTGAGCCGCTCAATATCCTTCATGATTTTACAGGGTCGAAAAAACATGGCCAGCAGTTTTTGCAAGATCATGCCGGTAAACTCAAAGAAAAAAGAACCTTCAGAATGACAAAACCATTCTACACGGGGAGTTCCCAGCTCCATGGCGGCATTAGAAAGGTTGGCAGATGGACAACCTTGGCCTTCACGATTTTTCTGCTGACTTGTCCATTGGTGGTTTTGCAGGTGCAAGTGGCACCAGGATCCACTTTGCAGCTACCACCTCAAGGATTGAAAGGAAGAAAGCCTGGATGTTGGCAAGTGAGTTCAGAGGGGAGGTGCCGAAACAGTCGTGGCAGAATCTCGCACGGGAGTTTGGAATGCGGTGGGTATTGTGTGGTTAGTATTCGTGGCAGCCCTTTCAAGGTGCATCGCCTGATTGCCCATGCTTTTCTGGGGCCTCCACCCAGTCAGGCAGCCTGGCAGGTGAATCACATTGACGGCAATTATAGCAACAATCGAATTGACAACTTAGAGTGGGCAACTCGATCAGAGAATATACGCCACTCCTATGCTACCAATCCTTCAAGAGGCAATGCTGGGGCTAGTTTGGCAAGACCAGTGATGATAAGGACCGTGGGGTCATGCAATTGGACCATTTTTCCATCCATCAAACTGGCGGCAGAAGCAGCGTCTCAACCATATACAACAGTGCAGAACCGATGCCACAGGAATGCGCAGGTGGATGGCTATGAGTACAAGTTTGCCACACTCCAGCAGGTGGAACTTGCAGGAGAAGAATGGCGTCCCATGATTGATCCAAGATCTGGCAGGCATGTTGCTGGAAGAATGGTAAGTTCACAAGGGAGAATCAAATCAAAGGCTGGACGTATATCTGCTGGGTGTTCCCGTGAAGACGGGTATTTATCCACGGAAATCCGATTCGGTTCAAAATTCCAGCAGCGAAAGGAGTATGTTCATCGTTTAGTGGCGGCTGCCTGCTTGGGCCTGCCACCAAGTCCAGATTACTCCCAAACCAACCACAAGGACGGCAACAAGAGCAACAATGCAGTTGACAACCTGGAGTATGTCACTCCAGCTGAAAACATTGCCCATTGTTATGCTAGCCTCAGAGGTCCCAACCCATTGTCCAAAGCAGTCTTGAGCCGCAGATATGGAACCAGTGAAGAGTGGACCCACCACTCGTCAATGGCAAGCGCTGAAGAAACTTTGGAGCTTCATCAAGGTAGTGTTTCACGTTGTGTCCGGGGCTTATTAAAACAGACGGGTGGCTATGAATTCCGCTTTGCAGAACCAAAACCCTGTGTAGCTGAGACCTTGCCCGGTGAAGAGTGGCGTGATGTGGATTTGGACGCGCACCTCAAAGATAGAGAGGGCCGGAAGCGAAGACAGAGATGAGCTGCACCGCTAACGCGATTTGTTTGTGGATATGATATGATATGGTTATGGTACAGTTCTTCTCTGATAGTTGTTTTACTTTTACTTTTACTTTATCGTTGCTCATGAACATGGGGAGGCATTTGAAAACATCTCCATTCGTTTTGTTTCACCAGAAGTCGAGTGCCGGGGCATCGGACAACGTAATTGCATTTACATGCAATGTTCTAGGCATTGCTTGATTCGCCTAGAAGCTGAAAATCATCGCACTCGTGTGAAACTGTTTGCCAGATGGCCCACGGTTGATTTGGATGATATTTAGGATATTTGGTTTTGACCCTTTTCAGTCAGCATCAGTGAGCGACTTAAAGCATCCAAGTGAACATTTGGATATGTTTGGATGAATTCCGACAAGAAAGATGTCGAAGAATCTCCAACAGCACCCAGCCCCCTTTTGTGATTGTGAGCCCACCAAGGTTTGCGTTTTGTTGATTTTGTTGCTTGTGGTTTTATCCGAAGCCCCAGCCCTTGGCTAGAGCCAATGCCAATGATTGGTTTTGATTTTCGATTGTTCAATTTGGAAGGATGGCAAGACTCAAAGCAGTTTGGCCCAAAGGTATCTTCCAAGAGTATAATAGTGAAATGTTTCATGGGCAAATGAACCGGAATGGCAACCATGAGCAGAATCAAGGTGTTTGTGCGCCTTTCCTGGTGATTGGTCAGGTGCTTTTATGGTGCCTGTTGCGATGGGCATGTTGAAACCCAATCCCAAGTGCCGGATTTTGTTCTCCAACAATAGTAGTAATTTCTACTAATCTACTACCCGCTACCCAGATATATATACTGTAGATTAACACACAGGGTTCCTGTGCCATCTTGTAGATGTAGCAATGTACCTTCTAAATCTGGACAACTTGAAGCGGGACCTCCTGCAACAAAAAGTTTATGGTAGTTTGGAGGCGTGGAAGATGTGGCATACTTCCAAGCTGGTGAAGATTGGTAATTTACGGTAGTTTACCTAGATCTATCCAAAGGAATAATGATTACATGACCCCCGCACTGCCAATTGTGAATTCTTTGAGTGTTGCGCGCGGAACGTGACAGGTCAAGAAGCCAAAAGAAGGTGCGATTTCTGGAGAAACCTTGGGCAATTTTTGACCTCAAAACATCACAGTCGCACAAAAGTTCTGGAAAAACCTTGGGATGCACATGCCCACATTTCTGCCATTCACAAGGTTCGTGAAGTCCACCCCCAGGTCTGGAACAGCCTGGTCCGTGGGAGATGAAATTGAATGTGGTTTGACAGTGAGTGCCAGTGACCTGGGCTTGAAACTGGGAGGGATGAAGGTGTGATTGGGCGATGGGTAGTCTGGGCCCAATGCCATGGCTGCTAGAGAAGGTCCAGTAAGGGAATAGCCATGTACATGTAATATGGTAAGCGATCATTAGACACGTGCAGATCCTTGTGCTTGTTTTGGAGACCGTTGGAGATGCTTCGGTGAAGGTCAAATGGAGACTCCAACTCTTACCTCAAGGCCGATTCCATTGAATCGAAGTTGACACCCCATAAGAATACTTTGACACCCTTTTCCTTCATTGGGCATCATGAATTTTCATTCCCATCCTTCCCTATAGATCACAGCAGTTCAAGGGTTTGTTCCTTCGTTCAACGGGTTGAAAACATCTGAGATGTCTACTTCAAGCATGGCCGGCAAGATGGTACAGCTTTACTGGAAATGTCATTTGGAGCAGCATTGGAGTTGGCAAGGGGGAAACAGATGGCGGAGATGATGGGATTCAATGGCGGATAGTCATAGTCATAGTCATACATTTTGCTTCAAGTGAGAACATGGTGATAACAGAAATAATCTGTTGGAAGGACAAGTGGTTGGATCAAAAAGTTACTTGAAATCACCTTACATCACTAACAAATCATGGTGGTTTTAACATGTTTCAACAATTTTTGATACATTTTTTTACGACCGAAAAAGCTTCCGGAAAATCATGTTTGGTCCCATTCGGAAAGTCACCGTCTTCGGATGGAAGTTCCAGAGAGAAAAATGGAACCATGGACGATGCACTTGCTTACTTGGTGGCGAACAAGCGGTAGTTTTTTTTGTTTGGGTAACTAGTAAGTAATGAGATAGATGGATTATGAAGTTATGACCTCTAAAAATATTTCCGTTAATTATTGTTGTTATAATCCAATTTCTAGTTACTAAGCACTACGAAACACCAAGCAGGGCCAGGTAGATCTATGTTGTTTCAAGTGGCATTGTTGGTGATATGCTATTGGTAGATTCAGTTCTCCTTGAGTGAACTGAGGAAGTAGTGATTCTTAGCCATCAAACATGTAGGGGTCCAGCCCCCAAACAAAACCTCCAATGCCCGTGTCAAGGAAGTCTGACTTTAATTGGATTCAAACGCTTCCACGTCTCACCGTTTTCTATTATTAACAACTCCTAAGTTCTTAACTTATTAACAAGCAGGTCTTTCTCTTCTTTTGGGTCAACTTTCCAACAACTCTGCTTTTTTCCCACCATTCCCGGTTGCTGAGGGTTTTTGTTGAAGGTTGTTTTTGGCTGTCCGTGGGCAGCCAATGATTAGAGGACCATTTGCATCCTTCAAGTTTTTTTTTGATGGGAGTTGGAGTGTAACAAACATAGTCATTCGACAATCCTCGGCACCATATCTTTTTTGAAACATTAAAATCTATTACCGTTCCAAAATAGTTTTGCTTTCATATATTGGATGTATGATATATGTTTTTTTTTGGTATTGTTTTTCCATTATCCTGACAATCAACGGCCTCGTGAGAACTGCACCATTTGAATCCCGTTGGGGTCACTAGTTTTCACAGTATTTTGTAGATTCGCATGCACAGAAGTAGGGTAAATAGCAGTAAATTTCAACATTATCACATTCCAATTCCAAACGCAGAAAAAACAAAAACATTGAAAATGGCCTGTACAGCGTGTCTACGAGGGGATTTTTTTCAAAAAACAATGCTGCTTTTGGAGCAAAAGAGGAGGGGGGATACCACCCCACACTCCCGTCAACAATCGCTAAGCTGAATTTTAAGATTAATTATATACTAATTCAAAAAACAGCAATTTGGCCTGGAAGATGCACCTGCAGCCTGATTTTTTGGTTGATTCGACTAAGACCGGGACGATGGCAGATCTCTTCTGCTTATCCCACGGTGACGATGCGTTGGGACCTGAGATCGGGGGGGGGGCATGATGGCGACGTCGGATGGGCCCATGGAACCCATGCTGCCATCATAGGTTGCAAGAGCCGAGCCAAAGAATTGTCAAAATTTGCAAGCGCTCTAAGATATTGATATCAGAATATCTTGGGGATTGCTAAAACCCTGGAAAAGTCGGTAAATACAGTAGTAATTTATTTGTTTTTGTGAAGGCAACCCTATACAGTGTTTTGGCAGGACCCCAGAAATCTCAACATATCCATAAATGACAAAAGATACTGCATTTTTTCTTCAACCTCAGGATGCACAAACATATTTTCAATCTTGATCATGTTGGTGCAACTCAGGTTCGTCTGGAGCTATCGTGGAAATTGATCTGGGAGGCACTGCAGTCTGCGGTCCGAAGTCTTCAATGAAAATGCCGGCTGCATCAACTTCAGATAATTACACCTCTGAAAATGAACATGGAATCTAAAATCACCCAATTCAAAGAGAAAATCATCTTCCAAACCTCCATTTTGAAAGGTTCATCATTAGTTATGGGGTGCTATTTGGAACTTATAAGGAGAAAAGATGCCAGGGAATGAAAAAAGAAACGCAAACTATGTCACTATGTCTCAGTCAAATCTCCCTATTTTCTGCAAAATCTGCTGAGAGTCCTTCTCCGTAGCAGGAATTGAACAAAAGCCACTGAAAGACTTGTGGGGTTTGCTCAGCTTCCAGTGGCAACTAAAAAAGCCAAGAAACCTGACATGTTTTGGGAGCCTTGTGATTGATTTTGGTGTTTTTCTGATACCTGATACCTCTCAAACTGTTTTTTTTGGGGATGGTATCTTTTAGTGCAGAAAATTGGTGGATGATTTGAAGAATCAAAGTGGTGATTCATCAAGTCATCTTTTGAAGCTGCCAACCGACATGTCTTTACCATGGTGAAACACCAACCCAGGCTGCCACATAGCGGTCCTGAATGGAACAAGAGCAGTGAAGCCTTACAACCTAGGTGTGGGTTTTTAGCTGATTTTTTTGTTAATTTTGGGGGGGTGTTGGGGATGATTGGGTGTTGGGGATGATGGGTCAGGAGGATGGTATTGTAAGTTCTGGTCACCATGCTGGGTCACCATCGTTTACAAAGTAGGATGATCATCTAACCAGGTATTGGTTTCAACAAGTTCATTTGTTTTCACTTCTTACTTGAGGTGCTGCAAGTTTCTCATTGAGCATTTTGTAGCTCATATGATTGACGGCACCAATGAGCCAAAAGTGACTGCCACCTGCGACGTGTTTTGGATAGATTAGATATCCAGGTGTTGGGTCGTTATATCCATCAACGGTGGGTTTGTCGGTTGAGCCTACGCAAGATTTCCTCGAATCGTATCCCGCCATCGCCACCAAACCGCCGGGGTTGGGAATTCTCCCCCAAAATGATGATTGTATAAGGTAAATCCTTCCCCAAAATGCCATCCAAAAGGTTCAGGTTTGAGAAATTTTTGTGTCATCCGCACACGAAAAAACTCCTTGAAGGGGCTCACCGATGCCAGGTCAGCACCTTCCGCCTTAAATCTTCTGACCTCCTTCAAGAGGCCATATTTTGGAAGTGTTTTTTCTCCTCAGTGGGACTTGAATGCTCAAGGATGTGATGTTCTTAAGGAAATTTTGTTGATGCTCTTACTCTTACCGTATTACTCCTGTGTTTTTGGTCAGTGCTTGCTATTTCTTGTTGAGGATGACGGCAAGGCTTGCCTAAAACAACTTGTAGCATTGTAGCTTTCACCTGAAAAATAGGAACTTGAAACCTGGTGAAATAGCCTTAATTATTAGTTTTTGGGGGCTTGGGGGGCGCAACCACGTACTACATGAGTGTTTGGGTAAAGGAAGAGAAGGATTGAAGATGCCAAACCACTAAAAGCACTACCTTTTAATCAATTGAGAAGTGGTTCCAAACTGCCGGAACCAGAACTTCTTTAAGAAGACAGCAGTTCGGGTCATGATGGTTTCGGGAGGGGTTTTGTTTTTTTTCCCCAGATGCTTGAGCCAAGCAAATTGGGGTTAAATAGACATCTGCAACGGCGATACCCAAAAAACGACCAAGGTGAAAACAGCAGAGATTTGATTTGCCAATCCAATTCACCCATCGATCAACGTCCTGAAAGGACGGTGATCGAGGAGGAGCAATGTCAAGAAGGTGCTGGGGTGCGCAATCTTAGCGTTTCAGATGTTGGAGGGAGTGATACGTGCCGTTTGGAAATAAGGTCTGCATGTGTGATTTGATTTACATAATTACTGGGAACATTTTTTATGTGTGTTTCCAATTCTTTTCAGTAGTCGCGGGCTGTGATTTATTTTTTTCTCCTTTCGTGTTGTTTATAAACATTCCGAGTGGAAGATTCCATGGGAATCCACTTTACCATCCTAAGGTCCTAAGGGTCCTAACATAGCATAGGCGGCCCCATCCTGCCAGCAATGTTGAAGATGATTTTTAAATAGCCAAAAGTTGAGATAATAAGTTCTTAGTTCAAATTACTTCCCCTGTGGGTTTTTTCATCCAATGAGCTGTAAGAAAACCACCAAATTTTCACCGACCCAACAGGCACCGCAACCGACCACCCCACCCCACTGACCCACCAAGGTGGGTTACTTGGAACGTTTCTTTGGACAACATGCGCTACAATTCAGCTGTTGCGAGACCATAGAGGTGGGGGAGGTAAGGAATCCGTTCAGCCTTAGGCTGCACAGATTTCGTAAGGAACTATCGCCTAGTTTGGGGCGGCCAGGGGTGGGAGGGAGAAACATCCTTAAAAAAAACCAAGGAACAAATCCCATCCTGACAGAAAATCCTTACATCAACTCGAACCCTTGTCGCAGGTCTCAGAAGCCACCAAGGCCTAAAGTCGGCCGAAAAAGAATTCGGAAAAACTGCCGATGGCCCGGGTGGGTTGGCTAAACTCCAAAGCAACCATGGTTTGGCGCTTGGCTGGTGGCTCCCCTAATAAACTTGCTCAAATATATCCCAGAAATGCCAGAAGGCCGAAGGATTAAAAAAAAGAAAGGGATTATTAGGAGTGAAATGGTGGAGAAGACTGAAGGTTTTTTACATGCAACCAGAGTGTAAAGAACTTGTAGATTGAGTCGGTGTAATACATATTTTTTTAGATGCACTTGCAGCTCACTTGCAGAGAGTTTTTTTTCCCAATTTCTTTGCCCAAGCCGTGATTGTCACACAGATTCTGCAGCAAGGGTGTGGCAGCCTGCACTTTTTCAATCAAGATATCACAACAGGAAGGAGGCAAGCATATAGGTTAAGCAGAAGCATATCAGCATTCATTATCTTACACTATCCTTGCAAACCAATGCCATCACTTGACATGTCAAATTTGCTGCAAAAAAGGCACAAACTTCACAAAGTTGTTTGCTTTAAAAAGAGGTTGTTTTTTGGAAGAAGGAAGTGTCCTAACTTCAATGATCTGTCGAGTACCACGCTTCAATACACCATCTTTGCAGATCAAATGGTGCCGCAATTTCATGGAATACAGGACTCTGGAAGGTGTCAAGAATATGCTGATTGAGCGTGCATCTTGGCTGTTCACCACGTTGAACTTTCACTTTTTGTTGTTGTGTGCACCTAAAAGCAGAAGCCCTACCCCAAAAAAATGCCCAAACAAACATGTCTACATATAAATCCACAGGGAAGTACCACCTAAACAAAAAGGGTCCCAAAAAACCCCGAGTTTCTTCAAATCTGAAATTCTCCCACAGGAATGGTCCGCTTTGGACGTGTCCTTGCGTTGTCCGTGTCGGTCATCGCCTCGGTTTGCCTCTTTTGGCCTCGGGAGAAGTTCCAATGGAATCTTCCATCGTTGGCATCCGTCAATGGCAGCAGTTTGCTGCGTGGGCCTCTTTTAGGTGAGTTTGTAGAAAATGCCTCTGGTGAAATTGCTGAGATACCCAACAGTCAGAGCGAAACATCAGATTTCAGTACTACAGAGCTTAAGATGCTCAGTACTGAGTCGCAAGAGTTTGGAACTACTTTTGTTGATGTCATTTCGACCTCGAAGCTTCCCGAGCAGATGGTGGTTACATCAACTGATTTTCAATTGGACTTGCCTGCACTGCCTGAGAATCTTCAGGGCTATTGCCGTTGTGTGAATCAGGGTGGCCATCAACCAGTGGGAAGCACATGGTATGCGGAGGAAGAGATGAAGAGTTTATTGTCCGAGATGAGGGACAACTTGAAGATTTATCTTTACCCCATCAAACATCATTGCAAGGTTTCCTGGGCAAAAAAATATGGCCGGTTCAATGGGAGAGTGAAAAAGTGCTGTAACGAAAACACATGTATACAACTGAAACGACAGTTAGCAACGACCTGTTTTTCTGTGCCAACACTGCGCACGGCGAAGCTATTTTTGGGAGGTTTTCTCCGAAAACTTCTAAAAGCTGCGCCTTCTGAGGTTGAGAAATAGACTTAAGATCTTAAGTATCAGATATCTAGGCATGACACTTCACAGGGAAAAATTGCACTGAAGCAACTCTAGTACCTCCCTTCACTAACATGAGCCTATATAGCCTATACTTGTTTCGGAATGCTCTAGCATTGTGCACAACGCCGCACGGGTACGGCTGCTTCTATATATGCATGGACTGCGTCATATCATTAGGTATCCATCTTGTTTGTTTGAGGCATAGCTCACTTGACCTATATAAACCCAGGTTTTTTTGGGGGAGCGGGGGGTTGGGGGGCACGTTGTCAAGGCTCACATCAGTCAGAAAGGCTTCCGTTTGGAACGCGACATCTATGAGCTCTTAAGCGACTCACGATATCGTGTGAAAGATCCAAGTGAAGCCAATCTATT
Source organism: Breviolum minutum Mf 1.05b.01 (assembly GCA_000507305.1). Taxonomy (NCBI): domain Eukaryota; class Dinophyceae; order Suessiales; family Symbiodiniaceae; genus Breviolum; species Breviolum minutum. The sequence goes on along the minus strand of DF241622.1, from coordinate 22,708 downwards.
CTACATCCCTACGTTTGTTGCCTGTTGGCGTGTGCAATGGGGCAACTTAAGCTTGATTTAAGTTGTGTGCAACCAAAAGGATCTATATATCTATTGTATTTATATATATATATATATTACACATGTACATGTATTTATACAGCTTTTTTTTGGGGGGGATCCATCAGTAGTTACACACCCAAAAAAACACCGAAGATACACCCCAAGTAAGACCCTAATAGTTCACACCTGGAAAGCTGATGGTTGAAAGACTACTTTCGGCAAAGTTCCTTTAGGTGCTATCTTGGGTTTTTTTGTACCTGGTCCTTAGGTGGGATTGGAAGATGTTCCTTACAGCAATTGAAAATTAGATGGCACAGTTTTTCTACATTTTGGTTTATTTTTGGACCCTTTACTAATCTACTTTTTGGTACCGGCAAGCCATCTATTTTGACCTTAAGATACCTTTTCAAACGGCATGGTTTCGGGGGACGCTGGTGCATTTTGTTGGGCTATAATGCTGACCCTTTGGTACAAGACGGTCAGACGGTGTTACAAAGTGAGGATCGAGTTGAAAACAGCCGCCTTTTTCCCACATCGGAATTTCCTGCACCAAGCTGCCCCACTTGGAAAAGTGACCACTGCAACACTGGCGTTTTTTGTTGAAAAACCTACAGCTGCCTGAGGTAAAGAGTACGTGCCAGCTATGGCATATGTCAAAGAAAGGTTGCAGGCCATGCTTTCAGAGGTGGCTACGAAGTTTCCCTTTTTCATGAGGCAGCCGGTGATTGTTGGTGAGGTGAGCATGAGGAGATGATTTGTTTAGGTTGCACTAGCTAAGTGGTTAGTTAGTTACTTAGTTCGTTGGTTGGTTGGTTAGTTAGTTAGTTGGTTAGTTAGCTAGTTAGTTAGTTAGTAGCTGTGTCTTTTTGGGTAATTGAAGCCATAATGCACCACTCACATTTGTATACAAGTTGTTACAAGTAAGTAATACTATCCCTCCACTAATCTTTGCCAAACAAATATTTGTCATTCTTATCAAAAGAGCCAACCTCAGCATCATCCAACAAAGGGCCCAATCTGGAAATTTGATAGGTATCCGGTATCCTCCAACGAATATATATAGAAAAAGGGTTTGAACCAAGCCTGGGCTTTTTTTGGGTATGTTTGCTAAGGGAGCGACATAGTTCATCCATTGATCTGCCGTTTTTATACATCCTTGCGGTGGTTAGGCTGGGTTGAAGCTATCAGTAACTTGATAAATTTCACCCGGAAGAGATGAGATTTTGGAAGGGGTTTTCGGTGAGTGATGGTTTCAAAAACCACCGGAAAATAGGGAAGTTCTCACCATTTTTTCGAACTTCATTTTCACCCAAAATTGGGTCAAAGAAGCATCACCATTGGGTGGCCTTTAAAAGGGGGTTTGTTCTTAGTAACCTTGTGAAGGGTATTTTGAGTGACCCGAATCAGCCAAATGTTCAACAATTCGCCCCGCTGGTGTCAGGAAAGTCGGTGACGTGTTGGTAACGGTCGCGTTTTCGCGGACATAGTTTAGGGATCCCCGGGGATTCTCCGGCCCAAGGAATGCGTCCACGAATGTCGATCCGACAGAATGGCAAAATCCCATATCTTCCATCACTATTACCTGAATAGTAAAATGCTGGATACATTGCCAAAAATTCCAAAGCAAGGGATGCGGAGACAACTAAAAAATATCATGAAATGCCCTGCAAATCTCAACATTCTCTAAGATTTTCCAAAGATTACTCCCCTGAAAACTAACATGTCCCCTGAAAATCGATGGTTGGAAGATGTATTCCCTACTGAAATGGTCACTTTTTAGGGGACATGTTAGTTTTCAGGGGCGTATATGAACTTTTGGAAGCTCTCTTTTTTCAGATCCGTCAGGTATGAAGGACATCGACATTTCTGGGTTTCTACCCATGATATGGGCAAGTCTGCTATCAGCCAGAGGGGAAATGTAGGCGACCAGCTATCAGCCCCTTGGTGCTTTCGGTATTGGGAAGTTGGAGACAAATCCCCTCAAAGGGAAGGTGTTTTGCCTGGGAGCTGACGGATGAGTTCTTCAAACATGTTACTGTTTTGACGATGTAGGAATTTACTGTAGATCATTAGGAAGTTTTTTTTTTTAACCAGTATGATTTGGACTCAAAACAATGGTTTCGTTCAAGAGTATATGATCAATATCATTTGCACTGGGGGGGTCTTTGGGCATTCTTCCGTCAAAAACCAAATGTCAGCCCGATACTTCAACTAATGCTAAGGTAAGCATTTCTTGTTGGCAGATGGCCAGCCCTAAACAAGCAGGACATCCATCTATGCACTTGTATGAGCCCTTTGCGGCTTTACTGGACTTTCAGACCAACAAAAATTCAACCAACCTACCTCTTTTTGCATATCCTCCCCATGAAATAAAGCTTTCAAGAAGGCCTTCTTAAGGGTACGCGTTTTTTAGGTGAAAAAAAAACACCCTGGGATTCCATGGTGTTTGCGTTCTTTTTTTTAAAGAACTGAGGCCACCTTAGTATCAAATGGAAGTTGCATGGTGAATACTGCAGATGACTCGGAATATTGGAAAGAACGCATCTCGGCGGAGCAATGGACGGATAGCTGTGTGGGATTTATATATAAGTATATAAATATATATATATATATTTATATATCAATATGTGTGTGAGTGTGTATATATATAAATATGAATGAGACATGTATATATAATATTTGTAGAGTACATTTAATTATCGACTTTAATGTTCATAATGGAGGATTAAGATGTCCAGATCAACATCTTGCTCTCTCTGAACTCGAAGTTGTGGAAAAATGCACGAAAGGCTTTGTGGGAAAGGGTTAGTTTGTCAGATACAAGGTCTATGTTCATATGAGTGTTGCAACTACCTGAACAATCCGCTTTGGGATGGCATTTGTTGAAAAATAGCTTGGATTTCACATTTCTTCCAATCTTTACCTTCATTTCGGGCAGACTTGCAGCTACATGGAACCTGAAAATCATGGAAAAAGGAAGAACTCAAGTGAATTCCATAGCTGGGAGTTTTCTACAACATATCCCAAAGGTTGCAGGGTACAAAAAAACCCAAACAGAGTAGATTGAGAAAAACAGGCCAAATTCAGAGATGACAAGCCATCAATTAGAGCTCCTTGAAGGGATTCTAGTCTTGGGAGCTTTTGAATAGAAATTGTGAGAATATAGTTTTGAAGCCCCAGCAAAACCTGAAGGTCTTTTCCATGTCCCTTGTTGAATCGTAGGACCTCAAGAACCAGTTGCTTTGAGCGGGAAGGGGGGGTTACCACTGTGAAAATATCAGGCAATGAATGCCTTCAGTTTATTATTTGGGGAGGATGCTGGAAGTTTTTTGTTGTTTAAGATTTTCAGGTTTTCAAGAAACACATCCACCCTAAACAGCAATTTTTTGGTGTGGGCTAATTTTTCTCAGGCTTGGGACCGTATGGATTCAATGCATCGTTGGATGTCCCTCTGGTTTGCAATGGCGAATATGATTTGGCCAAGAAGACGAAAGACGTGAACTTGCATGGGAGACAAGGGCTGAGAATTGAGAATGCGAAAGTTTTTTTTTTTTGGCGGGGGGGTTCTAAAGGTTATACACACAAAAATGCAAGGCACATATGCATTATACCCTTGCATTTATGTTCGTTTATTGATACAATATACAATTAATATTGTGCACATCAAATATGAAATGTATTCCGCACAAGTACCATCATATAGCATCCTTGGTTCAAAGGGGTCCTTCCTCAGTCTAAAGTGGATGGAAACTCAACCAACCTTGGCTTGAGCTCTACGTTTTTTACAGCTGAGGAAGCGTTCCCAATCCGTCTTCTTTGCTGGTAAGTGGGGTGGACGCTATCCACCATCAAGGGAGGCTGCAACCATCAGTAGCTTGGGATTGAAAATTCTGATCTTGATGGCTTCCGTTTTGAATCTCCGGAAAGAAATATAATAGATATATATATATATATTTACACAAATGAAATACATGTGTATATATTTATGCATATCGTATATACACACGGTATGGTCCCTTTGAATGCCTTGGAATTTGTGAGGATGGTTTACTTGTGATGGCTTCTTGATAGATGTTTTTCTGATGTGGATTGATATTTACCAATGTCAGATATTGTCAGATATTCAAGCTATTTCAAGTTTCACAGATGGTGGTGGGCTGGAATCAGATTCCATATATCTTCATATCTTAGTGGATATCCCCCCACCTTGCCACCTTGCATGCAACCTAACAACGGCCGTCCCACCTCGTTCTAAGCAACAAAGGTATCCGGAAGACTTCCTTACCAAAACCCGCGGTGTTGATCCAGACCAACAAAGATGGTGGTGTAAAGAATCTGGGTTTAGAGGCCTGGTATTTGTGGAATTGACTCTGGATGGTGGACAGATTGATCTTTTGGAAAGGAGGGAGGCTAGAAAATTTCAGCGGTGATTGTAGAGGTATACTATGGGACATACACATTTCTTTCAGTGGAAGATTACCGGAGGTTATCACACCGAAAAATTGAGTGGTTTTGGCATTCAGGAGATTTTTGTGTTTTTTGCTAACGGTTTACCACGGTATTCATCACCATTCAATTCCCCTGTGCCTAATATGTTTCTTAGAAAAAGCATCTTAACAAGCAAATCAAAGTTTTGTGTTGTTCGTTTTCAACAAAGGCAATCTTACGTGGATGCGAGAAAAAAAACACCAACAATTTTTTTCGTTAATTTCGGTTGGCCCAAAAAAAGGAAGATTTGGAGAATTCCAATTCTCCAACTCATATCTGTTAGACCCCTTTATCACCCATCCGACTCACCCGCGAATGCTTCACGGGGTTCCACGACACTTCCCAGGCGTATCAGAAGCATATGAGCAGTAGTGATTTGTGCTTAGCACCAAGAGGAAACCAGGTTTGGAGTCCACGACTCTTTGAGTTTGTTTGGTATGGATGTATTCCAGTTCCTTGGCTTTTTGTGACAAAGGGCTTGGAAAGGGAAAAAGGGTGATGAAACCAAATTGGATATGGTAAGTTTAAAAAAAAAACAGATCATGTCAACCAACTAAGATCAAAAGGATCACAAAAAGGGTAATGTTGTAAGATTAATCGAAGATGTGGCTTGATAGATCATCCAGCATGAATACAAGGGACACACGTCCTTCTTTGGACCATTGACATTTCCATTACTATGTTTGATGGGTCCTGGGCAACCTCCTTGGAGCAATGCTTTAGTGCCACCCATATGTACGCTGGGGTTGGTTTATAAGGATCCATTTATGAATGGTTTATTATATAGAATCCTTGCACTTAGCAGCAATTAAGCATAGTTTCATCAGTTTCATCTCTCCAAAAAAAAATCCTCTGAAGAATACCCAGGTATCAACCGTTCATTTGCTAAGGTGATCGTTGCTACAGCATACCATCTTCCAAGTTCTTGTTTCATCGATTGGCAACACCTGGCTATTTTGATTGAAGAAGAAGATGCAAACCGAACGGGCGAAATTGTGAAGAAATACCTGGAGGATCCAGCAAAACTGGAGAAGATGAGAAAGAATCTGTTTCGAGTTCGGCTGCTCGGTCCTGATGATGATGATTTAGGGTGGGGGCGGAAGTGAGGGTTAAGGGCCTTCAAGACTACTTCTAAATAGAATGATTTGATTCCACATGAAAGGGAAAAAGTTTTGGTTTTTTGGCGGGCAATGGGGCCGGGGTGGCTATGGCAGCATGAAAGGGTGATATGATAAAAAATGTTTGGCTGAGGATTTATTGAACAACATTTTTGAGGTACCTTCCATGAAGCATGAAGCCATAGCTGCATATCTCAGCGCAAAGTGGGGTACCCTTCCAGTTTGGCCAATTGATACATGTATGTGGAGTAAAAGGGGGGTAGGTGGTAAATGTCCGATGTTTATGTACTTTGACATTTCTTTGCTTGAAATTTAAGGTAGTTTGTTCATTTTGGTCATGAAAGTTCTCAAGCAAAATTCAGGTATGTATTTGCCCAACAACTCCTTGCAACCAACGGATTTTCAACCACCCAGGTAACCCTTCATATCTTCCATAATCTGAGGCATGCCTTGATGTGGCATCATCCAGCCAAATCGGGAGATGCCTTTGAGACGGCGTTGTTGGATGTGTATTTGAAGCAATTGCGGAACTGCGGTTGATGTCGTTGGGCCAATGTCAGGGCCAATAAAAACCCATGGGGGGCAGCACCCAAGGAGGAGCCAGAAGGTACCTATATACCGAGCCAAAGGACGTTGGTGGAAAGGATCTGCTTATTGGAATCTGGTCATACATGGAGCTTTGCTGATGGCATGCGTGTGTCAAGAGTTGCGGAGAGTGTTGGTAGGGATCCAACGCGATATCTCGGAGATGAACCCGGAAGAAGCTGGAAAAAAGGGGCCGACGACATGTTCGCCCTCCCGGGATGACGGGAAGATCTGGAAGATTTGCTAAGAGCGGGGATGAGCGGGGTATTTAAAAAGCACTTATGGAAAGGGTGCAGAAGTTGTTTTCGATAACCGATAAACATGCTGTTTTACTTGATCCCCTGGATGGCTAGAAATTCAAAAGGACATAAAATGCCATGTAAAAACACCTTTGGGTGGATGGTCAAATAAATCTGTAGCAGATTCACGAGTGACAGTAGAATACTTTGTTTGGTGCAACGGCAAGAGCGTTCCAACACGAACTGCGACAGGTTGGCTCAAAGATTACGGACAGTGATGCAGCGAAAACACTACTAAAATCGAAACACATCATGTTGGAAGCACAAAGGCAAGTCTAAATTGAGACTAAAGATTCTATCAAAGCATAGAAGATTCACATTATTTTTGGTGTTGACGCGTCGAACATTTTTTTGATTACCAGACAGCGGAGTCGAGTTGGAACTTTAGATGCGTTGATCTTATCATTTTTCATTTTTACATCAGCTCCGATTCCCTTCCAAAAAAGCACTCCGAATCCGGAGAATTTGAAAACAACAAAAATCCAATCACAAAAACCTCAAAGTTGAGAAAATTCACAGCTTCTTCAAATAGACAAAATTTATAATTGGTAATTTATATAGTCACTAGAGTGACTTCATAATCTTCATAAATTTACCTGAGGATAAAACTTCCCAGGATTTCCAACCCCGTTGCAGGCTCGACATTTCCACCGCCGTTTCGTGTTTCGTGGGGTTTCACCTGTTCCGAGCAAACCTCCCGTCATGGTAAGTCCAAATCGACCTTCTGCAGGGGGAGCACAGGTGGTTGGAGCTGGTTGGAAAAAAAATCACGTGGAAAACACGACCCAAATCAAAAAAAACATTGGAACGAAACTGCAACAAAGAATGGCGTGGAAAAATGTTATTGGAAAAAGAATTATGGAACAGTTTGGAGGTGGTTTTGAATTTTTGAAGTTTTTTATTCACAGGTTCTTTGGATTAATGACGATATATTGTATCTGTACCCACCTCAAGATCAGCTATTATCGGATATGGATCAGAGTCACAAACCTCCAAAAGTACCGCAACAAACGCAGCGACTGTTTCAAGGTATTCAGAATCCACCCCGTAAGGATAATGCAACAGCGGTTGGTCAAAGAGACCCCAGGTTTGAAGATTTTGAAGAATGCCCAGATGAGTAACGAAAAAGCTCTAGTCGTTTCCGGTATAATTATAGGGGATTATACTACCCAGTTATGTGGGGATTATCATATAGTAAACAATTATGTGTTTTTTTTCGTGGCTTAGATGAGCCCGTCATCACCGTTCAGTTTCATCACCATGAGGTGCAGGATATCCTGGGGACATTTCCAATTGGAGCTGTCCCAGGAACAAAACATTCCAAATTTGAACATCCATTTGACCCACGAATTAAAACTTAGATCCCTCAACTGCTCTCAATGAGTCAAGGTGGAAGTTTGGACCATTTGACCATCCATTTTTGGACCCATCCTGTTCCCTCCCTTGTGACGGGAAGGGACCCTGCCGTGTTTTGACCGACCGACCAAGGTCCAGGTCGAAATTGATGCCACAGCTGCATCTAATGGTGCAAAGGATGCCCATATCCTAGTGCAAGGAGTCTGGATCTAAGCGAGGATGCTGAACCGGAAAGTGAACATGGAGGAATTTCTTCCAAAAACCCTCCAATTTTAGCTTCCTCAAAAAGGTGACGGTGCCCTTGTGTGTTTTGGTAGATTACTAACCGCCCTGAAACCAACATGGCACCTGAATGTAGGCAGTTTTAGAAGGAAACTAGTATTTCAATTTCAACCATCCATTTTCAGGTGCTATGTTAGTTTCAGGGATGGTACTGCCCGAAAAACTACCAGCTCGCCCCTCAAAAATCATAGTTGGAAGACAAGCCTTTCATTTTGGGTACCACAGTTGCTAGAGCAGTTTCGGGGAGTCCAAACTCTGATAACCAAAAGGGGAGTTTTTCCTGTTGTAGTTGGGTTGAGAAAGAGTGTGATGCGTGGTGTTTTCTGGACGGTCTCTCTTTTTTGATGGTGGATTATTATGCCCACGATTTTTCCGGAAAGAAAAAACACAGTGATGATGCTCTTCTTATTGTTTCATTCTGCCCAAATCGTATCTCTTGTTTCTTGTATGGGTCCTTGTGTGTAAAAGCTATTTTGGCTTCATTTTTTGGTGTCCCCATATAGAACTGGGGTAGCACTTGGAGGATCATACCATTTGGTAAGTCCCCAATTCCTGGGGTTGTGGGACCCCTTCAACCCCAACTCCAAAGGTAGATTTGCTGACGGGCACCTATACAGCCATTGCCCGACAGTTCCATAGTAACTTGGTTTCATGTCATGTCGTTTTAGGTGGCAGCTTGGTGGGCCAGGGGTGGGGGTTGCAGGTGGTACATGCTGGTGCAACAAGGGTGGAAGAAATCCGTGAGGGTTTGCAGCGGATATTTTATTCACATGTACGTCACTCTTTGCAATGATGTCCCACTTCTTTCATGTTTCAGAGGAGCAATGGCCTGTCAGTCCTTTTCAAGGGAAATCTTCTTACATACGGCCCTTCAAATTTGTCACTGTTTGATTTCCACTGTGCAGAAACCAGATTTTCATGCCCCACAAATTGCCTATTTGTATATAAACATCTCGCCTAGTTGCAGACCAGCAAGATCACAGCATTCATTTAACCCACAAGGGTGGGGAAGCATTTCAATGTCACTATGTATGCAATAAAAAACATATTAAAGCCACATGTAAACATGTATATATTTACATATAAAAGACATACATACATACATACATTTATAATCTCTCTCTCTATATATATATATATTATAAATATGTATTTACACACACATTTCAAAAAATTACCTTCTTCATCCTTTCCATAGCATTTTTCGTTTTCACGAAAAATCGGGGAGCCGAAATCAACGCTTGCCTACATCCAGGTCAACGGGTCTTCAAAAAGATCAAAGAGAATGGCTCTTCAACGGAGGCGCATCGGGGGGAAAACGGAGACCTCGGTCCTAAAAACCAGTTATGAGTAGGGGCCCAATAACTCCAGATTGTATGGGGTGAAACAACCCCAGTTACCCATTCCCAAAAGTGGTAAAACTTCCTTCTGGAAGATTATAAAGCCGAAATAGAAATAATGGTGGTTCGGAAACCAACCTATAAAAAATGGTGGTGGGACTTCCATGGCATTTGAAAGGTCAGGTTATAGGTCCATTTATTATAACCAGCGTAGGGGCCCACTTTGCAATCTTCTTCGGAGAATCCGTCTCTTTCAGTTGTCTTCCTTCCGGATTCCGAATTTCACCACAACCAAATCCCAACGAAGGAATCAACCAAATGAAGCAAGGTAACAATCAACCAACAAACCAAAAGTAATTAACCAAAAACCAAACAAAAACACACCTGCAATGTCTCAAAATCGTTCAACATCCCGGAAACTCTCAGTTCTTTTCTGGGTGGGTTTGGTTGGGGCCGTTAGGGAGCCATGTAGGAAGAGCTTTTCACCCTTCGTTTTTCTCAGAGGCATCACTCTTCCTCTACTACTGGCGAGGTGGTCATGGTCATCCGCACCTTGGGTCGAAAGCATCTTGTTTCGAGGTTTCGAGCAGATCTTCAGGAATTTAACAGATATTTGTTTCCTAGCAATGTGCGAAATTTGAAGAGTATATATAGATATATACAGTATATATATTTGTATATGTACTATATGCCAAATATATACATATAAATGTTTTTCTTTTCAAAAATGCAATTTCACCCATGAAATATATTCTTCTATATCACTTACTGTCTTAATTGTACAGGGGTCAAAATGACCTGGTTGAACAGCGCAGTGATGGTGAGTCATTTTGAGTCCCTGATGTACTGTAGGTTCTTAGGACGTTTTTACATGTGTGAAATGTTTTTTTGGGGTATGTTTGTGTTAGGATTTGATTGAAACAGTAGCCTTGGCAGTGATTAAAAATGCTGTGTATACAGTTGTTTGTTTTTTGTTTACTTTGACATGAAGTAAACACTTTTTTTGCTTCAGCATTTTATTCTTGGGACACCTCGGACATGTAGCACAAACAGACAGATTACGGAATATCTTGGGTTGTCGCCCTTTCCCAGTACTAGTGGCAAATGACGGTTTAGTTCGGGATCCCCGAGCCCAAAAATGGAATGTCATCTTGGTGGGGACGATCCCATCCTGGGAAGGGCGTCCAACCGAAAATCAGGGAAGGATGGTGGATTGCCAATGCCATCGGTCTGGCGGCCCAGTGTCAAAGTGAGGAAATGATTTTGAAAGATAGCGTGCAGGTGAGTTGAAGAGAATGACACAATTAATGAGGTATACTGTAAGTATGTTGGAAAATATATGTGTATATTAGGTCTATGTAGTAATATAGTTACAGTATATACGTGTTTTTCATGTTTCTAGCCCATTGCTTAGCAACGTTAAAGTTCATTGTGCAGGCTGCAACCGAACTTCACCAGCAAGTTCGGTGCTATCATATGGTAACCCTCCCAACGTGGCCTATTGAAATGCGCGTTATATTCGATATTGGCTCTTTCAAAAAATGACCCAGACAAGACATGTTTTTATATACCATGGAACTAAAGAAACATCTTGTTACAAGGGTTTTTTTCTCCCCATTCCTTCAGCATCCGGTAATTCATGGCGTACTGGGTGCCATGAGAAACTTTAACGATGTGCCAACTGGCAATTCCCAGCAATCCATCCAGAGAGCTGCGAGAGGCTCGAAGTAGATTGGAGATGAAGATGATGAGTTGCGGCAGTGTTTTTCCTTTAAGAAATGTCTAGATGACTCAAGTTGCCATAAAGAAATATTTCAATGTTGCCACAGAGCTTGAATTTGATTGAAATAATTGGCTCTAACTGGTTGCTGGAGAACCACTAGCTGAACCCAAAGTAGCAAAAAAATCCTTAAAATATGCGCAGTTGACATGTACGAACTGTTGTAGATGGTTTAGTCACACTTTGAAGCTTTGAATTGGTTACATGTGACCATGTTTGTTTTGGATTTGTTTCACAAACGACATCTAAAACGTCCAAAAAGGATGCATTCTGAAGTCATGAAATTGCGAAGACAGCATCACCAAAATCACCAATGATACCTATCTCTGCATCAAAAACAGCCTAACCAGCGCCATTTTTTGGAGCTGTCTTTACAGAAGGACAGGTGGTACAGGGACTGGTGGAACTGGAAGGTGAAATCTGGATGGTGCGATTTGGGAGCCAGATTTTTTTTGCAATGTGCCCATCCCGGACATATGGAAAAAATGAAAAAACAACACGCAAAAACAAAATTGCTGAATTCTTCCACCATCCCAGGAAATTGATGTAAATCATGATGCAACCATTGAAAGTTGTTGAGCCCCACCAGTGTTTCAAAAACGCGATTTGCTTCGGTGTCTACATACATCTTCCTGATCTTGGAATGTGGGGGGCGATTTGTTTCGCGAACCAAAGTCACCAAAGTGGTGAAATGAAAAGCCCTGAAGTTTGGTGGAGAATCAACGCGAAAAAAGAGAGAGAGAATGTCAGCTTGTCAGCTTGGGTGAAAAAGCCACCAAATTTTCTGTTTATGACTTGGCTCTAGTAAAGCTTTTTTTTGTTGGACTTTTGCGGTCCAAAGTTGAGTTTATTTTCCATTCTTTTCAACACATCTTTGTTTCGGGGTAACGTCGTCTTTCCCATATCTTATCCATTTACGGCACAAAACATCATGGATTTTGATTCCAGATGGTTTCCAAGAAACCGATGTCATGGTCGTAGCATCCTGAACCCGACAAATGTTTCAAACGTTCATTAGGTTTCTGAAGACTCCCAAAGTCTAGAGTCTAGAGAATGACACTCATTTTCTATCCATAGATGCATCTATACAACACAATCCTTAAACAAATCCGCATATTATTCTGGAGATGATATGCCTTGAGGCTATTTTTTTGCTAATTTTCTTCCACCTTGGAAATTGCCATGTTGTGTCCAGGATGATATCTGTGTATCACCTCGTGCTGTATGTGATGACTTTGCCGTGTCAAGGCGAGTTTGAAGTTGCTCAGCAGTTTGAAGTTCCATCGCCGTACCCTCCCTGAAACTAACCGAGTGCTCCTGAAAATAGGCAGGGCCCCAAAAGGAAATGTCATTTTCAAACCATCAATTTTCAGGGGTAAACTTGCTGTTAGTTTCAGGGAGGGTATTTTTTTTGCACCTAAGACAGGATTGATTTTTTCCGAAGCTTACCAGCTTACCTGTATGTTGAGGATGATAACGTGGTATTTTTAGGGGAGGCTCTGCTAGCTTTTCAGCTTTGGGGGAGGGGAGTAGAAAGGATCATAATGTGCTCAAAAAGGACTTGAATTCAGCTTGGTGAATTACCAAACTGATTTACTCCCCTGAAATTTAGCATAAATACCCGAAATAGCCGTACTTTGAAAGGTGATACGTTTTCCAGAGCATCGCAGCAACGATACGAACTCAGTCGTGACATCCTATCCCTGCACCTTTCTGGCGGGACTAGAATCTCAGAAACACTCAATCACCTATCTAAGATGACCCCCACAATGTCCCAAACGTCCAAACCACGAACGAAAATCGTCCACCACGTACATCATCGTAAAAAAATGTAATCCACACACCGTTCCAGTTCTCACAATCGGACCAATGAATATCCCCAAAGTCCGAGAAAATGGGAGTGACTCAAATGGCCTCCATGAATAAACACTTGCAATGCGCAAGAAGAAATGCCCGAACCACAAGCAACATCGTCAAGAGTTAATTTTTTGAAGAATGCCCAAAGAACTACTTTTTTGGGGTTCCTGAGATTTCTCACCACCGCAGGCAGCAACAGCACAGAAGTGTCGGGGAGCTTCATTTCTGATGGAAGGATAATGGGCATAGCATGCTTGGATCAGAAAATGGGGAAATGGTCCAGAATTTTTGGCAAAGTTACGACGAGTATATCGTTTGATGTGCTGGCTTTAGAATCTGATGAATGGAATTGGATGGGAATGGAATGGAATGGAATCGGATGAATGAATGAACAAATATAGCGATTTCTTGATGAATGGCATAGTATAGTGACAGTGATGACTGTTGTGAACATGGCGATGAAAGATGAATTATTAATATATGGTCGCTACTGTGCCGACTGGTGAATGATTACCAATTTGGATAACTGATGACATTGTATAAAGATGACGGTGCATGACGAGTGTTGTTGTTGTTGTTGTTGTTGTTGTTGTTGGACGACTATCAGCAAAAAAATGACAGGCCCTGGCCCTTGGTACGCTTCTCCATTCAATAGCTAAGGCAAAGATTGCAGGGTGTCATCCATGAGCTGAAACAGGAGGAGCATCAGGCCCATGTTGTGAGTCACACGTCATCAAGCAACCCTTGGGAAGACAACACCACCTAGGTAATGATAGGTCCAGATGAAAAGAATTCACCAGAATCATGAGACGCCTTAGACTTATCGCACTCTGATCTCGGAAAAATGCCTGGGAAAAAGCGGGCACTTGTGTTCTCAAATCTTTGGAATTTCTTCCGCCAAATGCACTCCCTGAAACTAACCAAGTACCACTGAAACTAGGCCGGGCAAAAAGAAAAGGGAATGTCATCTTCCAACCTTCCAACCTTCAATTTTCAGGGGTAAACTTGCTGTTGTTTTTAGCAGCACGTACTTCTAACACTTGACTCTTTAGAAGTAAAGCACTTTTATGATTCCCTGGTTTCATGAATTGGAAATTCATACAACTCACATTGACATCATTTGCGTTGAATGACATTGATCCGCAAATTCGTTCCAGCAATGAAAGACGTACAATCCCTGAAATTTAATATAGCGCCCTGAAAGTGTCTCCTTGGAGGAGGAAATAAACCATGAATTTTGGGGTTCCATATTAGTTTTTGGGGATTGTAGAGTTTGTGCTGGAGTGGATTTGGCCTGTTTAGTTTGTTGAAGTGTGCAGAAGTGCTTGCATCACACAGTTTGCATTTAAGGGGATGGGTTTGTTTTTCGTGCTTGACATGTGATTGTTGCAACACAGCCTGCAAGATCGTCAACATGTCGTTGATAAATTAATGATTGACATGATTCAGGCTGATCTTATCATTCCAATGATTCCAAAGGAGTTTTTTAGCAAATGCATCCCACGGTTTTCAGAATTTCTTGTAACAACAGCTTCTCCAACCCGTGGGTCCCCGTAGTCCTTTTGCGTGGAACTAAAGGAGCTGTTCATGTTTCTAATGAATTCTCAAGTCCAATAAGTCAAATATTTCTTATCATTCAGTTGCAGATAACTTGTGTTTTGTTTTTTTTCAGCTGGATGCCAGTCGTAAAGGACTTCCCGTTAAGGTCGGTTTGTACCAAGTCGCAACCAACGGCCCCGCTGGTGTCTTGTGGAGCTGCTCCGAGCAGATTGAACAGAGTTTTATGAAGCATAAACTTGCAAGAAACATACCCTCCAGGAAACTAACATATCCCCCAAAAATGGCATTTTGAAGATGATTTTCCTTTTCCCAAGGTGGGATATGTTAATCCCCTGGAGGGTATCTCAAAACCCAGGTGATCAGAGATGCAGCATAAGGAAAAAACGTGAGAAATGCAAAAGATAATGGTCGTTTCTTTTTTTTCAGATGGCTGGTTGGATGTGGGGGTTGAATTAGGGGGTGTAACCTTGAATATCTTCCGGCTGCTATGATGTATATAGATATTGGTTGAAGTCCTGGGGAAAACAACAGTAGAACCTAGCCTCTCAAAAGGAAGACGAGTCTTTTCCATTCTTTTCCGGCAACTTGACGTATTCTTCTTGTTTTTGTTTTGGTGTTTATTGCTTGAAATGCAACACAAGATGGATGCCAAAAAACAACAACGGCCGACAGGGTTTTTTCAGCCAAGTTTCGCAGTGTTTAAGCAGCCATGGAGGGTCAGGAAGCGACTGATGAAGATGATGTGGTTCGAATCCTGATTTTGGGGCAGAAGGATGCTATGACACTTTGGCGATGAAAAAGATGGATGGTAGGATGGAAATGGTGATAGTAAATTAGGTGATGTATGACATGAGCATACAGGGATGCATCGTGAATAATGACACGTGACACTAACGGTCATGGTTTGATGATGATGATGATCATCATCATCATCATCATCATCAGCATCATCATGATTATATAAAGAAACTACTGTTTTTGCCGGTAGTTTTGAAAACCGATTATACCACCGCTGTTTTGGTGGTTGTGCTAAGGATCTTTTCTTTGTATCAGCTGGTGCAGTTGAGAAGATGTCGCACCATGGAGGCAGAGGATGTCCTTTTGGGAACCATCTTTTCGCTGAGATGGATGGATGGGTTGGATGGGAGCCACCAAATCAAGAGTTGGAGGTTGAACCTCTTGAACCCATCCATCCATCCATCCATCCATCCATCCATCCATCCATCCATCCATCCATCCATCCATCCATCCATCCATCCATCCATCCATCCATCCATCTCAGCGAAAAATTACAGATCCATCCATCCACCAATTTAAGGCAATATATTCTGTTGAAGTTATAGCAGAATATACATGGCAAAAATTGGATATTTTGCCTTCAAGATAAAATATGTTTTCTCTATATAGTATATATATGTGTGTGCCTTTTTAATGGCCTTCCCTGCAAAAACTTTTTTTGGCAACCAAAGGTTTTCACAACGACTTTTTTTGGTTATACGGCAACATGCTCCCCTCTCCGCGGTTTTTTAAATGGCCCTCAGGTGTTGGTCCTGACGCCAGACAACAACCCAACAGTTCCACCCAGTGCAGACGTGGCGTCCATCTGCCGAGCATTGGGATATCAGCATCGCATTGCACCAAGATGCTTGGGCTGAGTGGTGCGGGTGTGGCGGTTTTTCCTCCAAATTTTTCTTTGGATATTTAGGGGTTAACCAGGAGTTGGAGATGATACCCCCCTGGGAACTAACATATCAACCACCCACCAAGGCAGTTTTGAAGATGATACCCTCCTCGGAACTAACATATCCTATACCAAGGTACTTTTGAAGGTAATTTTCCTTCTCCCAAGGCGAGATATGTTGCTTCCCTGAAGGTGCAGTTCCCTAAAGTTGAAACCCAAATTGAAGATTCCCACACTTCAGTCTATCAGTGGCTAGGATTCTTTTAGTTGTTGAGGATAATTATATACCTCAGTGAATGTTGGGCAGTTGCTAGGTGCCGAAGTGAATAAAACTTATCAGATGATCAGAGTGATGCTTCACCGCTGAGGGAATGGGATCTTGCTGGAGGCCGTACAAAGCCTTTTGGTTGCAAAACTGGTGGATGATTTAAGTGTTTGGAGGGGTGACTGTTAAGATTAGATGGGGGTTTACATGATCAAAAGGCAAGGGCTGAGGTAATTGTGATTGTGATGGTTGTTGTGATTGTGATATATATAGAATATAGTGATTGTCATTCCATACCAACATCAGGTCACCATTCCAACATTCACATTCAGGTCAATTCCCCTTAAAACCAGCATCCCTGTTCCTGCTGTTGTTGTTGTTGTTGTTGTTGTTGTTGTTGTTGTTGCTGTCGTCGTCGTCACATTTCTCTCCGCGAAGGTTTGAGGCCTCATTTGTTGGTATCCATCCTTTGGCCACGGCGAGTGCCCAAAAGCGTTTTGGAACTCTGCAAGGAGAGCGCAGGGCCCGGAGAACATAGGGAGGATTTTTTTTGTTGAAACAAGATGGGGGTTGGGAAGGTTGCACATGGAATTTCGAAGGTGGCATTTTTCGTTTTTTTTCTCAAATTGTGTTTTGACAACCAACTTTAATGGTTGAGTTTTAAAGTTGGGTGTTGGCAATTCTGCATATAATTTGTGGCTGATTCTCAGTCTAGTTGGTGGCGGCTGCGATTGGGGTGGAATTCTCAGCATGGTTTATTTGAAATTTAGGTCGGCTGGGCGAAACTGAAGTTGTATATATATTTGGGTGAAATTTGCATTCCTTTCAACGAACATCTCCCAAACCAGCCAACCCAAAAACACCCTTCAAAATACATACTGT
Organism: Breviolum minutum Mf 1.05b.01; assembly: GCA_000507305.1. Taxonomy (NCBI): domain Eukaryota; class Dinophyceae; order Suessiales; family Symbiodiniaceae; genus Breviolum; species Breviolum minutum. Next base: position 5,173 of record DF241622.1, on the reverse strand, counting down.
AACAAAAACGTCATTATTGGTTGCCTTTCCCGGCTTGTTGGAGACAGGTGTCATCGCTGATCAAAATGAGATAGACCAAAAAGGGCCTTTGAACTTTGAAGCTTTGACATGGAAACACAACATCCACAAGATGCGGCCCCTACTATCGGTGTAAATGGAGTGACATGGGGGCCCCTTATAAATGGCCCCCCAGAAAATCATTACAAGGGTTTCAGCAGGGTTATTATCACCCCTATTTCAGTGGCATTTTATGGGTTTCTCTGGGGTATAGCCACCTATAAATGGCCATAAGTGGAACGATTTAACCCCGACTTAACTGGTGATTACCAGGGGCCCACTTTGTGCAGGACAGCATCAACTTTCACCCCTCGTTGCTTCCAAAGCATCGTGGTTCCCTGACCCAGTTTTGGGCCATCTTTGATGCTGATGCCACGGCAGGCACCACCTGTCATCGTACCTCGGTACGTTGTTTTGGGGGAAAAGGTTTCACAAGCACTCGTTGCATGAATCAAGTGATGAATCTTAGGTGGAGATATGTTTTCTTTTAAAACTTCAGATGGGTTTAGGCCTACTGCAACTTCTACACAAGAAGTTTAGAAGTAGATCTACTGTAGTTGCTTGACAATGCATGGGAAATGTTCGACCTTCAAGGTTGAGTCCCTTGCAGCTTGGAAATGTGTAATTAGTAGTTTTGGGTTTGGTCACATACATGACCAAAGAGCCAATCAAACATTAATATCCATGGCAATGCACATCCACCATCCAAGGTTTCCGTCGTACCTTGATGTTAATAGAGGCTTCACCTTGCAGTTTTTCAACCTGTCGTGCTGACGGTGTTTGTTTTTCCCGACCTGTCGTTTATTTTTCGTTTTGTGTAGACAAGTCAAAGGTATCATTGTTTGGGTAAATTTCTTCCTTGCTGTACATCATACATATCAAAAATACACGCAGTATCCAGCCGCTCCAAACGACTACAGTGGACTTCCCTCGTAATCACCGCAGACAAACTCCAAGGCATGGTGCTGGAGTTTGATGCTGGGATACTTGGGAAAAAGCCCACAAAGAACGCCACGAAAGATCTGGAAGACGTGAAAAAGGGAGGGAACATCAAAAATAATCAATTTGATAGATGGGAATTTTGGGGTTGCTTCCAGTTGGGCCTGGTTCAAGTACTTACTGGGTAGAATCCAGATTAGGTAATCCCTGCTCAGTCATAAGGATGAAGCGAGAAAAGACCGGGTCCCCACGAGTCGGAAGGTAAAAATTTAAACAGGGGTGGATTTCAAACTTCACACATAAGAGGCATGTTTTGGTTCCATCCGAGTGGTGAAACACCACGTGGTGAAACGGATTGGATGTGTTTTTTCTCCATTTTTTGCCAACTTTCACTCAATCAATCAATCAATCAATCAATCAATCAATCAATCAATCAATCAATCAATCAATCAATCAATCAATCAATCAATCAATCAATCAATTCCAGTGTGTTTGTAAAGATTATGAGTTTTTCCCCCTACAAAAAGGTTTATAACTTAGGAAATCCCATATCCAAATGTTTATGAGACATCTGTGGGCTACACAGCACCCCTCAACTCAAACAACCCCATCAACAAAAACACGGAAGCTTCAACAGTAGTCATTGTTGAAGAAGAAAAATCCTCAGTTCAGCTTGAAAATCCAACTTTAAGGCAAATCACTTCATTGAAAAGAAAGTGATGGCAGTGATGGCATCTGGTCTGTTTTTTTTGTTTCTCCGAAACAAAGTGGATAGGACATTCAGCCCTCATCAACTTGTTTTTCAAAAAACGATGCCTTATAGCGGTTTGGTGAGGGGAAAAAGCAGGGAAAATTATCATCAACCATCATCATTATTCCGGGGGATGCCCCCCTTTTTTTTGTGAGATGCCCCCGAAGCCACTCTGAGAATTCATTTTTGGCCTAAGGAAAATCTTGCACAAAGAAGAGGTCGATTTAACGGATGCACCTCGGTGTGTGTGTCTCCACATGTTAGGATCTGTGAGAAAGATAGTGTCAAGTAGAAAAACATGTTATTGGGTCGGGGTCGTACCTCCCTGAAACTAACATAGCCTCTGAAAATAGGCCTCCCCAATGGGAAAGTAGTATTCCAACCATCCATTTTTAGGGGCGAGCTGTTAGTTTGAGGGAGGGTAAAACACAACGCATTTCAGAGGTTCATAGTAGGTGAGTGGTAGGACTTGAGATCATCAAGTTGAGGGATTGCTTGTCACAAATTTCCAGAATGTTTTGAGTCTTGTAACAAGATTGGTGTCATCTTTAAACCGGCACTTCAAGGGCAACGTCTTTTGCAGTCAGCTTCAGTTTTGGCGGTGCTGGAAGGTAAGATCATTTTTTTTGATGCTATGTTATACAGCATATCTATATATATTATATTAATCAAGTTCAAAATGATCAACTAATGCTTATCATTATAAACCTGGTACTTAAGGTTAGAGTTTTTTCTTAAAGCGTAGGAGTTCCCTGACATGAACCCACGGGATTATCATCACGGATAGGGGATCTGGCAAAGATAACAAGTTCACATACCTTCAACCTCGAAGCAACGGTTGATTGAAATTTTTCACATGTACCAATCGGTCAAAAATTAAAAACAGACTTCCCTCAAGATTGTTTTAAACAATTTCACTGTCGAACCATAAATGGTACACTATTACCCCTTTTGGGCTCACATGTCACACATACTCTCAAAGGGTTATGTCCTTTATTTACGTCTATATGCAATAACGTATGTATTACATATCATATAATTTGACTTAAATTCTTTATTGATCATATGTTATAGCATATGATATAGCATATTTTATATTGTTTTATGTTCTTTGTCATGCGACATTTCAATCTGTTTTATATTGTATTTCATATTCTCTTTTTTCCATATTATACCTTCTATATTGTATATTAAATCATATCCCATCATATATTGTATAAATTCATTCGTGAACCTTTTCACCCATTGTATAAATCATGTATTGAACCTCTCCCCCTTTATTTACCCTTCCCACGGTTCACCTTAGGATGAAACTGCTTTGTCATTGAGTCACAAGATAGCCTTGACTACCGAGAAGTGTTTCAGGCGCAAGGGGATGAGGTGGCGAGATACCTGTCTTGTTGAACCGTATATATGAACATATTTTCTTAAAGCGTTTGAGATATCTATATCAATAATTCAAATATATCTATTTATATTTGGGGATTATTTTCTTCTAATGTACTCATATTTGCATATGTACATAGATATACACACATATATGTACTATATAGATATATATTTGTATGTACATATGTAAACGGCTGGACCCCAACTATGATAGGAATCTCCTTTTTTACAGGGGGCCCCCCTACTTAGGGGACGTACTAACCATAGTTATTAACCACTTACTAAATGGGATCATCCTCCAGGTATACCTCCCTTAAACTTCCCCCGCTCTGCCAGGCACATGATGGACCTCTATCTAGTCTCCAAGTCGCTTCCAGATGGTGAAAGCTGGGAAGTGGAGACCTTTCCTTATCACTACCGGCGTCTACCGGAAGACGGTTGCTTCCCTCGGAAAACGCGCATGCGGTGTTTTGTTGGTTGAGGAAGTGGTGTGGTGGATGGTTACTAAGGAGGTGGCGAAATTGATGATGTTGAAGTGGATGACGGGATGACAGGGTTCATGATTTTACATGATGGGGATGATGATGGCAAGGGATAATGATGATATACAAACATCTGAATTTCACTTCAGTTTATGTGATGGAAAGCGCTGCCACTTCCCCAACAATAATTACCTCTAGATGACCGTTTTGATGCCTTGCGTGTGATGTACTGATATACCAATTTGATGTACCAAAGCCTGTGCAAAAACGATTGGCCTAGCTTCAACATCATCTCCATTCCGCCAGGTTTATATAAAAGTGCTTTTCCAGCCGTTGCTCCATCCGCAGATGAAATGTTATTTGATCCTTCGTCCTTTCGGCATCTCATTGAGAATTCTGCAAGTGAGCAATACCAACAACTTTTCCACTCAATTCTGGTTGTTTACTCTGAAAAACCGAAAAGGTCACCTTTCTTAAGGTTATGAAAGTCACCCTAAACATGGGCGCCTCATCAGTATCTAGCCACCCAAAGGTTCGATTCGGTTCTCACGGCCAAGAATCCGAGGTTTCATCGATCCCTCTTGGCCATTGGAAAAGGTTGATCGTTTCATTCGTGCCATCTACTTTCCACCCTTCTCCGCTGCGCGCTTGCGCTTGGAGGTTGGGGGGGCAATTTTTGGTCGTAAAGAACCTGTGGGTATTTTTTGGTTGGTACTTTTAGCTTGCCGTCCTGAAAATGAACACGAATATATCCCAGAATAGCTATTTTTGACAGGAGATACATAAAACAGAAAGCCCATCATTTTTGGGTATCAATTCAAATTCCTCAAATTTTTGGTGTTGCAAAATGGGGCACACGCAGCAATGTTCCCTATCTAAGTGGTTCGTAGGGTTGACCTTCTGTTGACCTTCTGTTGACTACCTGGAGGTGATGTCATTGTGACATCACCCTGGAATTCACCCTAGCTTCAAGTTGAAGATTTCTACCAAATCTTGAGTTGGTCATCCGTCGTCCGCAACTTGAGTTGGTCATGAGTCAAGACCAGGATGGCTCCATCCATGGTGTGGTCAACTTGGAACATTTCCAGCTCCTTCAGTCCGGTGCAGTAATGGAAGCACCCTTTTGGGAAGCGACACCATCACCACAACAGCTGCTGCAGATGGAAAGTTATGTGTCTTGGAAGGGAAATGGATATATTGAAAGACAAAAGGGGGAAGGATTAGACAGGTAAGGGTGAGATTGAAGATATGAGTTTTGTTTTTGTGAGCGAGTGAGTGAGTGAGAGGAAAGCTCGATGTGCTGTTGTTTTTTTTTTTGCATGGCCACCCTATGTTTTCTGTCATTTCCACCACCAATGACATCCTAGAAAATATAATTACAATGCACCAACACCTTGCGATGAGACTCCAAGGTAAGATATGTATGAGTTATATCAAGTCATATCAAGTTTTAAGTTTAAACCATTTATAACCCACAGGTGGTTTTGTATATGGATACATATTTTCACTTGATGATACTGCCAACTTCTACATGTGATTTTGTCCTACCCCCCCC
>DF241621.1:53516-74496 GCA_000507305.1 Breviolum minutum Mf 1.05b.01 | reverse complement strand
CAGATTCCTTAGCAAACCCGCCATTCCTGGAAGGGGATCCATGTTTTTCTTCCGGTGTTACCATTTGATGCGACGGTGTCTCCACCATCGGGCCTATCATGACGTTTTAAAGGTAGAACTCATAGGATCCCTCAAGTTTGAACGCTGCTGAAAACAAAGGGACCAAACCAAACATGTCGTTTATGGTTGGTTGAGGTCACAGTTTTCTTTTTGGTGGTTTAGGATCAGAACATCTTGCCAAAAATGACAGTTTAGATTTGGAAGTTTAGGATCTTTTCCAATTTGCTTTTATATCTTCAAAATCTTCGGCCAACCTTACACATATCAACACTCCTGGTGATTTATTTAGTCATGCTTCTTTCCAGTTTTTTCCCAGAAAGATTCACGGAAGAACATGTAAACCATCATTGTGTCTCTCACTCACACTCTCTCACTCACTCACTCACTCACTCACTCTCTCTCTCTCTCTCTCTCTCTCTCTCTCTCTCTCTCTGGGTATCCACCAAAAACAACGACTCATAAAGAACACAGCAGCTGGAGATATTTCTGTATTTCCAGCCGTAGCTTGTTGTCATGAGGTTTCAGATCATCAAGATGTGGAGTTGTTGTTGGAGTCATTTGGCATGCAGCTCGAGGCACGTCTTGTTATTTTTGGATGAGTTGAAAGTGACATTGACAGGGATTGAACAGAAGTTCTTTTGTTGGGTGATGATGATGATGATGATGATACACATGTATGGCAAGTTGGACGTGTTTACGCTTGCGGACCAAACATTGTGGGTGTGTCGCACAAGTTCCTTTTTTGTGTGAAGGTGGGCTGGGGTGGGGGCCGTTAATCTTGCTTGAACTTGCTTAGCTGGTTGGTGCTATGGAACATGTGGGTGGAACAAGTTCCTGGGATTGCCTCGGAGACCAAACTTTGAGAAAGAGTTGGATTGCTTGAGTCCTGTTGTTTGTATGATGAAATTTGAGAATTCAAGATTCTCTTGCCTTTACTTATAGATACCCAACAGATAACCAAGAGATGCCCAACAGATACGAGTCATGAGAGATTCCTGATCCATTTCTTCCTTGTCCCCGCTTCCTTTTGTGATGATTCGGCATCATCTTCATTGACCCTTCGGAGGACCTGCGGGACCGCATCCAAAAACTGCAAGAGAGTAGCTTCGGCATGGTTTCCGACGAATGATTTTGGTTGGGACTGGCAAGGTTGGGGCATTGTCTGACGAGAGTCTTCCATAACAGCACAACAGGAGTGTTTATTTTGAAAAGTGCGTACTGATGTCACGTCATTGATGGATACACATTCGGATTGTTTTGGGAAAAAAACAGCGGGAAATTGAAATTTTTCCTGAAGAGGAAGTAGCACACACAAACACACACACACACATAGTGGAATTTGCAGTCTCATCTTAGATTTCCTTCTGGTGTTTTGAATCTTCATGTGTAAGGTGATTCGAAGCCTCCATTTTTCCCAATCCGAAAAAGCTAGGTGTTGTGACGCATAGCAAGATGGAATCTTGGACTGCTGTGGAAAAACGCTGCGAAGGGCATGATGATGATGATGATGATGATGATGATGATGAAGATGGGGATGGCAATGAGGCTGTCCAGAGGAGAACCCCCAGTGAAGTTGGGGACATCTTGGAAAACCTCCTGTTTGGGGTTGCCGGATCCTATGCCTTTGTGCGTGGTGGCCCGGTCATCGTTATTTCACCCGCGAGATACCCTCCCTAAGGAGCAGATGATCCTGACGAGTGAGCGAAACCGCATCATGAGGCGCTGTTTTTTTTTGGGCATGTTTCGATTCTTTCGTTGTCTCCACCACCCCAACCCCTGGAACCAATCAACAATCAACCCAGGGAATGTCTTGTTGTGTCACCAACAAGGGAACCCAACCCAGCGAAAACAGCTGGAAAACCAACGTCGGACATAAAAATGGCCGTGCATTTTGAGCCCGGAGGTTGGAGCTCTTGACGCTTGGTGGCAGATTGGGGTGCAGCGAGAAGCACCCCAAAACGACATGGAAAGATGGGTATCATGGGGGAATACAGCTAGGGCGACCTTCTGTTTAGCCCCAAAGCGGAGGTGAGTGTGATGTTCGGCATTGTTTGTATACATGGTTTTGATTGATGGGTGATAGTAGGAGCCTGCGCCAAACCGCAAGGACATTTTTTTGTTGGATGATTGGTAACTCATGGACATGACTCCAGCGAATTTCACTTGAACTCAGCTGAGAAGTGAATGTGGCAAGTCCCAAATGTGCAAAGCAGCCAACCACTTGGTGTTTGATTCAGTTGGGTTTGAAGTCAAGTTTTGAATTAGTTTCTGTAACCTCTGGTATCAAACGGACATTGCAATGGAACCTTCACGATGGAAGGATAAGTAGACGAAATGTATTTCCTATTGAACAGGAGGTGGGAAACCCAGTCTATGTTAGATTTGTTGCAAGGATGGGTATGGGCACCAGCAGCCTTACAGTCAGCACGGTCCTTGCTGGTTTCTTCGGCTCCTTGGTTTTGAGGCTTTTTTCGGGGTGTACAGAGAGAGTTGGGAAGTGAGGTGAGTAGGGAAACAAAGCGCAACTTTTCCATGAAATTGGACGACATATCTGAAAAAACCAGAGGTAAGTAAACTCGTCCCAGATCCGAGGCATGAATCTGTGCATCGGTTTGGAGGAGACTCCCAGTTGACTGTGGATCCCCCTAAAAATACCGGATATGCCAACATTGGGGGTGAGTTAGATGAGTTCCCCCAAATTTTTTGAAAAATCTCAGGAAAGTAGATTGCCATCAGAGGGGCCCATCCTGAAACTGAAGCTGTGGGGAGCATCTTGTTCGGATGGAAGTATTGTTGCCATTGTGCACCTGGTGTGGAATTTCCAGGTAGGCAATTGACCAGTTTATTTCGGTCCCTTTCCTCATGTTGGCGTCAACCCCAAAATCTAGTTCTTCGCATTTTCAAAAATCAACTCCCATTTTTTCTACGTTTTTTTTTCCCCCACCGTTGTTTTTTGACCACATTTCCTACCTTCCAAACTTCGGGATCACCAAACTTCTGGCGCAGGAAGTGCCAGGGCTTTTCTGGTTGGTAATGTCAGGATCCACTGCTTTTAGCTGCTTGGTGTTGGTGACGAGGTGACCAAGGTCGTATGTTATGTGGCTTTTAAGAAACCACCTTACCGTCTTTATTGGTGGTGGACGATTTCTGGATATTCTTTTGCAAGAGTCACTGTGAGTATGTGTATATTAGCAAAATGGATGGTTTGGATGATTGGTCGGATGATTCATTGGAGAGACTGACCCCAGTCATGGATGAGAATCCCAAATTACATCTGAAAGATGCTCTTCATATTATGGCCATCTGTAACTTTTGAAACGCGATGGGTATATCACACATACATGGTGCCTGTAGATATCTAGTCCAACTTGTCCAAGTTCTCTCTCACGGTGACGTTTTCAAGTCTGCAACGAAAAGATGAAATTGGAATCACATTTGGTAGCTTGGAATGATTGGATCTTGTTTCGATTCTGATGTAAGATTTGTTTTTGCAGAAGACTCTGGATTCATCTTTGATGCTCCTGAAAATCAGCATGATTCGATCCCCCTGAAAAAAAACATCAAACATCGACTCAACTATACCCAAGAAGGCCGCCATATTTTGAATTCGAAAGCTCCCTTTTTCAAACCACCTTCAATACTGATGGGTTTTCAGTGACCTGATGGTCAAATTTCTCAGGCCTTTGGGGGGTGGTGACTGAGGTTTCGCATTCTTCCGAATGCTGATTGGAGGTGGGCTGAAAAAACTCTGATGCACAGCACATGTCGAAGAATTATAGCTTTGTAGATACAACCTTCATACACTTTTTGTTGTGCCCTAAAAGATTTTGTTGAAATGTCTTGTTTTTTTTTCATGTTTTTTTCCTTGAAATACCTCAACTGCATAATTGTTGTATTTCTGGTTTTAACTTTGAACTGGCTTGTTTCTCTGACAACGTTGCAGGAGTACGGCGCTATCACAGCGCGCAGAGGGAGCACTTGTCTGAGGCTTTGGATGGGCCGGGGGCAGATGAAGGCGACCAAAAATCGGACAACTTTGAAGACAAATCACAGAGGCAGGGTGAGGTTAGCTTAGAACTCGCATAGCTATTCAAGTTCTCAAGTCGACACCCCAAACTCGGGCCAAGGACTTTTTTTTTTGGTTGGAGAAAATCATATTTTCAATTCATCATTGTAGGGGGATATCCGGGATATCTACCTAGCAAACTGTCTAGTTTCTTTTTCATAGGTATTGAATTTTTTTTCCCACCCTGCCCCAAACGGAGTGTTTGAAGGAATGACATAACAACCTCACACTTCAGAACCCCCTGTTATATATGGATGTTTCCAAAAATAGGGGTACCCCAAAATGGATCGTTTATAATGGAAAACCCTATTAATCCATGGATGATTTGGGAGGAAAACCCATTATTTCTGGAAACATCCATATTTGCTGGATGCGTTTATTTTTTGTTTGACGACGGTGAAAGGTGCGTGCCTTTCGTGGTGCCCTGGAGAAAGAGGACCAGGCAAGCTCTTTCATAAGGAAGATGGAGGTCCCTACAAAAAACGGTACCTTTCATCGGAGAGTCTTAGCACTTTTTTGTAATCTACCAACATTAACTACCATCAGTTTGGAGGGTTTTTAGAGCTGTCACGTTAGTGATTTGGAATATCTATATATATATATAAACCTCCCTTAGCTGTCATACAGCTATGGATCACGCATCACCTTCGGGCATCCAGAAATGTTTGGTCGTTGCCAGAATCTTCTGGATTTCAGGCCAGATAATCCCTCGCTTTAAACCTGGACCAGAGTCTTGTGATCAAACATTTTCCAAAACCGCTTTTGTGATCCAACGGGAATTGTGGACCCAAAAAATGTCGTTTGAACAAAGTGGGTCAACACCCAAAACGTATTGGATTCACTACAGACCGTTTGGTTGTTTGGGGTCAAATAGGCAAGGGGATGAACTGAGATTTCGTGATTTGTAAGGATTGCTGTAGTTGCTAATCTATGGAATGGGAATCCTTTTTTTACACCTGGATTTCATATGATTTCATGGAATCCTTATCATCATCCCCACCTGCTACAATTCCTATGCCTATTGTCATGAGACTAATCCTAGCCGTCCTAGCCTATATTGTAAGTTAAGCAAGAGACTTATGGGACGAATCATAACAACCAACTGTTGAGAATCACTAGGATTTCATGGGGCCAAGACTGGGCGATGTTGTGTTTTCTTGCTCAGTTCCATCTATCATCTGTGGCTACGTCAAAATGAATTTCAATCAAACCTCCGAAACCTATTCCCTATACCAAGGTAAATTCCTACTGTTGATGACAAAAGGCTTGCTAGACATTTGTGATTTAGATTGTCCATTGAGTGCTGCAAGTGCCACCACCGCCCCAGCAACAGCTTCAAATAATCTCAGTGGATTGGTGGGCCAGAGGTTGGTGGTTTACGATTTTTGGCTCCCATCCCCAAGTGATCTTCCCTTGCGGAAAAACAACCAAAAAAACACCATTCCCAGTGTAGGTTCAAGCATCAACGGGCTAAGCAGCTAATTTGATTGATATACACATATCACATATGTGTGTATATAAATATATACATATACATATATATATATATATATGTAAATGCATACACATGTATAAAAAGTAGCATTATATATACATATGAGATGAATCTTAACAGCCCAAAACACTAAACAAAAGCTTGGGGTGTGGGGTGATGTGGTGGGGTGGGTCCTGGGTTGGAAGATTCATTGACGCGAGAGAGGAGTACTTCAAGAATCTTGAAGCTAAGATGCGACGGGGGCGGCGGACACCCCGGAGTGAGGAGGTTGGGCTTTGGGAAGTTTGGGAACGGCTGGAGAAAGTGGGAGATGGATTTGTTGTTTCTAATCTCTCTATATATACATATTATATATTGTGTATTTCAAAAAATATATATGTATATGTTTGTATTTATGTTTATACACTAGTATCTTATTTTTTATGCTTCATATTTGTTATATTAAAAAATGTGTATATAGTACATATACATTTGTGCTTTAAAGTACAGTAAGTATATATGGCATCTGTCAATTTTATCTAATGTATTTGTGCCTTACGCAAGAAGCTGGAAGTTTTTCAGCAAAACCCAGGGACTATGCTACCTAGGATGAAGAAGGGATGAGCCGTCAAGATTTGCAAGAACGCCTGGCCCAAGCGGGTTTTCGCTTGGAAAAAAGTGAGCTGGTTCCTTGGTATGGACAAGACGACGAAGACGAAGACGAAGACGGAAGGGGAGCACGTGTCTTTTTTTTACTTCCAAAAAGCGGCCTTTTAAGCAGTTTTCTCCGGATGCTCGGGGCAGTGGGGGGAATAGTTCCTTTTGACTGATTTTTGAGTGGAACTTGTTGAGGGATTTTGGCAGCTTGGTGGCAGTGAAACAATGATTTGTGATGATTTGTGATCCGATAATGGTGGTGTATATAGGTATATATAATTATATATATGTATATTTGTATATATACAGTACATGCATGTAGAAATAGGGAAATCAATAAATGCATAATGATATAAGCAAACAAACAACCAAACAAACAAACCGACGAATGACCCCAGGAACGGACGAACGAACAACCAACCAAGCAAACAAACACGAAGCGAAAAGCAAACACATATAAACAGAATATAAGATGGATATAATACGTAAGAAGATACTAATAGATAAATCAGTGAAAATCAAAAGAGAAATTGGAAAACACACATGAATTAAAAAAACATTATATAAACAGATGAAACAAATAAAGTAAAGAACAAAAAACATAAATAGAATCGATTAAGTAGATGAAGTTATTAAACAAGTAATTAAGCGTCATATTACATATATTTCATGAGTTGGTTTTGATGCCTGGACCTCGTGATATGCGATATACCTCTCCTGCGTGTTCGGAATTCTTGGGCTTCTATCCATTCACCAAGAGTTTCAGGTAGCTAGGGATTCCCACATACATAAGCTGCATTCATACACTTTGCATAGGTGTTTCAAACAACCTCCATTTGACACCTGAGTTTTTTCAGTGATCTATCCTTTGACACCAAGGAGCTCTTGTGGGAAACCTTGGACACCAATCAGGCGATCTCAGCCGCGAATGGTCAGATGGTCGGTCTGGGGGGCCCCCTGTTTGGAGGGATGCTGCGCGCAAAGGTCCTTTTAAGGATTTAATCTGAGGGACAATTCTTGTTTCCAATCCGGTCATATCCGTTCTTTTTTTTCCAAGTTTTTTTTTTTCGGTGGCTATTGGATCAAGATTCCAAATGTTGCCATCTCCCATGATTTTTAGAAAAAAATCCTGGGTTCTTTTTGAAAAAACCGAACTGAAGAAATCCCCTATGCCCTATTCATACCCCAATTCTTGCAGCCTTCAGGATGGGCGTTTGAGCTTATCGGAGCTTGGTATGTCTGATGAGATGGATGGACCTCGGAGACATTGTGGACATGCCATGAAACTCAATGAAGGTGGGCGGAGTTGTTTTTTTTAAAGGCAGTTACTACTGTTGATGGAAGACATCCTGCAAATAATGGGCTATTTACCAGATCAACTGCCGCAGGATTTCTTCCATCAACAGTATGAAGTATATACTGTAATGGAAGAAATCTGGGAAGCATTAAATAAATAGTTAAATAGATGGTAAATATCTCATGATTTGCAGGGGGGAAAGTATATTTCAATTGGTTAGTTGGATTTCTTGCATCAGAACCGTATTTGTCAAGAGGTGGGGGGTTTTTTGATCTTGAGCGAGGCGCCTACGTCTGAAAATGGATACACCGGGGATGATAAGACAAACGGCAAATCCCATAAAACGACCTAAAATTTACAGGAAACCACAAAATCAGAGCAACAAAACACCTGCCAGGCCGCTAGGCGCGGGAAGTTTGCAAAGGCCAAAGGTGACGCCGCCCGTGGAACAGCCAAAAAAAGGAGTGTGCAGCATGGTGGTTCATTCAACGATATCCTTCACCCAACTACAACCCACTTCCCCAAGTGAAGATAACGTGGGTGAAAATGAAGCCTTTTTGTATAGGACACACCCATGTCAGATTTTGATTGTGTCTCGAAATGAAGGGGTCTATAAGATGAAATATGTTTTTTTTTGGCACAAACATCCAAGTCTTTTGACGGGATTCGTTTAAAGGTTCCAAACTGGTGAAAAATCCTGTTGAAGTCCAAAGAAACTTCGATTTGGTCAGCAAAGACCAAACTCTTAAAGCAAAAAATTGTGATATATCATATCTCCAATAAGGAAGATCTCTGATGGATGACCTCGTCCCCTGTTCCTGGGACCAGTGGTCCATGACTGGTTAGATCCTGCTTCAGGATCTCATCGCCTGGGGTGCCAAGGTCTTTTCTCCGCCTCTTGGCTCCCTTCATGGTTGCATCAAAACTGCCCCCACCAAATTTAAGAGCTTAACAAAGCCCTGAAGGCTTTATTTATTCACCCCTTATGCACCCCTTTTTAACAATTTCCGGGGTTGTTTTGATGGGGGGGTAGCTAGGATTGCCGCCTTTTTTTGTTTTTGCAATGGCTTTTGGAGTTGAGGGAAGTTGGGGGTTCTGAGTTTGATGGCTGGATCCTTGGGGAGATGATCTTAATTGACTGATATTTTTCAAATGAGTTGAAACCGCCAACTAGAAGTCATGGTTCTTCTTTTTTAAAAGTATGTATATATTATATATCAAATCGTATTATAAATTATATATATATTGGATTGCTGCGGAAATAGCAATTTTTTCTATTTTTTTAAAGAATATCTTTTTTAGATCTCCAAAATAATTCCCCAAATCACCTTCCACCGAAAAAAAATCTACCCTTCCCATAACAGAGAAACATAAAACTTGACAAATCTTTGGTAGTCCCTTATAATCCTTCACCACTTTAAATTTGGTTGGTGTTGTTTTTTCAAATGTAGCTCACTAAAAGTTCAACCTTGTGCAGGGGGAATTTGAGTTTTGCCAAAAGAAACATCCCTTCTTCTCCAAGTTTCACGACAACTTGGGTCCCAACCCCGGGCCCCGGGCCTCCTGCAGTTTAAGGCCTGGAGGAACCTTTGGAGCAGACAAGGTGGGTGAAACAGAACGATTCGACCCCTTTGCGTTTCATGTATCTTTGTAAGTCCTTTATTCTTTGTGGAATATATACTTGTTTATATATGTATATGTATATATAATTATTATGTAATGTATGTTTGTATACAACTTGACTAACACATGTACGTGAAATGTAAACACGACAATACCTAGATTCAAAAATCGCCGTTTTTGTCAGTGTTTGTTCCAACTGACGATCCAACGATTCCAACGAGAAACCAACGATCGCGTACCGAGAAACCAAAAAAACGCGATGACCACCTGAACCTGCTGAGGATTATTGTCACATTGGTATCTCAGAATTGCAGCTGGGATGAAATTTCCTGACAGAATTGGGGTTTTCGAGATGATATGGGGGGGTTTAATTGGCAACATCCAAGCATGCAATGACGCATGAAAATATTGCAGGTTTCCATTGAAATTTGAGATATTTTGAGGCAAGCGATGGGTAGAACAATTGGAGGGGGAAATGAGTAGATTTCAATTTAGGACTAGATTCTAGATACTATTCTTAGAAGGGTTGAGATCTTCAAACTCGGGGGGTCACTTCGGTCACTTCATTGGGAGGTCCATACTCCAATTTTCAGGGAGACATGGGGCTGGCATCTTGGAGAAAACAACACCCCCTTCCCCCTCCAAAATTTGGGCATCAGATGCCAAGCCAAGGCAATACCTTTTGTTGAAGCTCCTTGGCTTTCAGCATTTTCCAGCTGGTGAAGCGAAAAAAGCCATCCATGTCTTCACATAGCTGTTGAAGTTGAGTGTAGAGTTGGACATGCCAAAAGGTATTTGTAAATATAGGGTACTTCATTCTTTTTCTAGGTTAGGTGGTTCTCTAGCATTGCTGCAACACCTGAGACATCTCGGGCAAAAGCAGATTGCATAGCTTCCAAAGCCTCAATTGCTCGATATCACAAAGAGATCCCAACAAAAATCCAGGAGATAGGTAGGCAGCTTGGAATCTTTGGAAACATTGGAGCACCTGCGAGTACTTTTAGCATTGGCTATCAGAATGTCTTGCTCAAATGGCCCACAAGAGAATTTTCGGATGAGAAAGAGGTCTCAAGCAAAACATGTATCATGCGTGACATCGGAACGAATGGAATCTACTGTTGGAAGGGATATCCCTGACTTGTGCTAAAACTTCACATCTTCAGTTCACCATTCAACGCCACCCTGAAGTTTTTCATTAGGGCGGTTCGCAAGTGGTTGCCTCATAGGATGTGAAGTTTGTTTGTGGGAATGGGATTCCATGAGAATTTAAACTGAAGGCTTTGGCTTTGGTGGACTTCCAAAGCCCACAAAACCAATGGGGAGTTTTCTCTGCTTCGACAGTAAAGGGTGGTAGATATCATTTATAACTACCAATTGGAAACTTGATAAAAACCACAGTAGATAGTCTTGTCCTTGCCTTTGGGCGGTTCGAAAATGGAATCATTCACTCGAGTTTTTTTTTTGGAGAATCACAAAACTCCGAATCAAAGCGAACACGTGGTGCTGAACTTGAATCGAAAAAAAAATGGCAAGTTTTTTCAAGTATCCTTCTATGACCAGAATTTTATAGGAAGGTTGGTGAAACTTCTCGACCTTATCAACATTTCACCAAACTCTGACGTGACAAAAGGGGTGTTAGCCAGAAAGCCTGAACCGTATATCTATATTGGAGATCTCACGAAAATACAAAGAAAACCCGAAAGATCTTACTCCTCCAAAAATACTCAAAGGTTGTTACGTTCGTCAATTTCTTTTTGGATGTCTTGGGGTCTCTTAGGGAGTTTTTGTTGACACATTAAGGTTGAAGGTTTCTTGTTCAAACTGCGTCCACCGTTGAGAAACACCAAAAACTGGGATTTTTTCTCCACCAAAAGATCAGACAAAAATGAAAAACATGTCGTCTACCCAAAGCTCCAGTTTTTCGGATTCCATGTTGTCAGTAGAGTTGGCTGTTGAAACACCGCCCAGGTGTTGCTTGCTGATGGGCGTGACGGTGCGGTAACTGGAAATTTTTCGGCCGAAACTTCGCCTACTTGAAGTGAATGTTTGAGTGAAGCACGGTTAGCACCACCATTTTGCCCTTTCAAAACGCAAAAAATCAACGCCTTGCAGGTTCGAAATATCTGAATCATCTACCATTGATGGTTTTTTGCCACATGATTTTTAGGTGCAGACAAAAATCATCGACCTCCCTATTGGAGCCACGAAATTATATGAAATTATGGAACCCCTCTGGCTCAACAAAGTCGTGTTATTCATGGCTCAACAGTCAACTGGAAATAGTCAATTTGGTCCGAACCTAGCTGCAAAGTCGTGTTTTCGATACCATGTGCAGAAGGGGAGAAGGGAGTTGTTTATTCGACTGGAGTTTGTTGGCTACAACCGGATATTTCTGCCGGTCTCAGATGACTCCTTCGAAAATTCATCCTTCCGAAAAAAAACCATGAGTCGCAGTTTCTTTCGGAATTTACTACCTGAAAAACCATGAGAAAAGAAATCTAACGGAAGCAACATTTCTATGAGATATGATTTAATGTTTCACGGCGCAGGTGGAGCTGGGGGTGGAGCAGGGTAGCCCATTTTGGCAGCATTGCGAGATGGTTGGTGTGGGCAAAACTGAGATGGTTGGTGCACTGAGATGGTATTCCAAGAAGTGAATAGTTGCTGGAAATTGGAGATGGGTTCACATGGAAGGTCGATTGAAAGTTACCAAGGTATAGTGTATGATCTCATGATGTGTTTTCAGAAAAAATACACCGGTTTTTACCACGTCTTTTCATGTATTCCCCCAACAAGATTCATGGAGTTGGAGTCTTCTCAAGTGAAGCCAAAGAAAGCCAAGGGACAGCCTTTTTGCCATGACCTTTTGGCAGCAAGTTTCTCTTCCTGCGGGTAACAGTCATCCCCCATGTTTGGAGTTTCAATGAACATCTCATTCTTCAGGAGATTTTGATAGATTCAGCGGATATAAACATCATTTAGATTGTTGGCGAAAGAGCACAGATAAAGGCCACACTAATCAGTGACTTTGCTTGGTACATCACTCCCATTTGGGTGGCTTACTGGTGGACTAATCCGCAAGATGGCATTATTTGAAAAATCTGAGCTTGTTGAAATATGATTATATATATATATATATACATAAATTCATCCAGAGTTATGATCTGCACGACACTCTTAGGATCAACATTTTCCTGGCACGTTGCTCCAAATGGTCCTCCACCCCCAAATATCAACCAAGACAGATGGGAGCCGCAGCACGCACCATCGAGTTTTCGGATTGGAGCAGCAACTCCCCTTTCGAAGTTTTCGACAAAATAAAATCAGATTTTTTGTTTGATGAACTTTTGTTCTTCCAGCAACAGAAAACGTGGAGAAAACAATATCAACTGCTCCATCAATCAACAGTTCAATCTCCACAACACCAAGGTTTCGCGATACAATCTACCGAGCAGGTCAAGGTGGAAATCAAGATAGAGATGAACAAGGGTAACTAGGTGGTGGTTTCAAATATTTTTTATGTTCACCCCTATTTGGGGAAGATGAACCCATTTTGACTCATATTTTTCAAAGGGGTTGGTTCCAAACACCAACCAGGTAAAGATTGCTTCATATCCGCCCAAATCTTGTTGGAAACAAATAGATGTTTTATGCGACCTCCAAGATGAGATATGATGAGATGACCCTACCAAAACCCCCCAACAAAACATGGTCGTCTATTTGGTCATTTCGGAAACCTTATTTTTTGATTTCAGGACATGAAACATGTTGAGACTCGCAACCCACCATCGTTGTTATACAGTTTCGGTTTTTGTCCGTGAAATGAATGACTCTTCTTTCCAGCAGATTTGTAATTAGGTGATTTCAAAGATTTCGATTTTAACCCCACCTTGGGGTTTCATCATCAAATTTGACTTACGCATATTTCTGAAATGGGTGGCTCAAAACAACCAATCGGCGTTGTCTTCAATGATAATATTAGGGTAAAGAATTCATCACCTGATGCAAGGGAGATTCCTCAAGGCAGGTAGTGACAGGTAGTGTTCAGTTGGAGATGAACTTCCCAAGAAAAATGGGGGGGCTTCGAGTTGGGGGTTGAGGGGTCGCGGATAGCCGCAGGTTGGGTGGCTCTGACGGAACCGGCGTTGGTTCGAGCCTCGGGGAATGCGGGGGGGGTTTGCGGGGGGAGAAAAAAAACCGGGGGGGTTCTGCCAAGCAGAAGAAGTTCCAAGCGTAATCCTAGTGTTACAGGCTGGAAGTGTCTGGAAATTCATGTACCCAACTAGCTTTGGAGGAAAATGTTGTTAGTTTATAAGAGGGTACCGAGCATGGATTGAAGATGTGACACTTGATATTTTGAGATGAACCACGCATCATGACTCATGACTGATGATACTGACCCCGCCATTGAGACCCACCCAAACAAGAAAGAAAGCGACCAATACCGGACGGACGATCAGTTCGAATACGAGTCCCTCCTAATGGACATGATACCATGGTTTGAAGCCAGTTGGTAGTGAAGTTTTTTTTTGAAAATAGGCAAATCTGTTCAAGATCAACTGAGGTTTGTTTTTTCGTGTAGTCTGAAGAAAAAAAAGACATGCTGGCCACTATGGCCAACAACTTCGGGCATTTGTATGCATTTGTTGGAAAATGGTGGGTATTCACCATTTTCTGGTAAACCAAGTTGTTTTGGAGCTCTCTTCTGAAAGTTCTAGCCTTTGCTTGGCTTTTTTAAAAAAGGTGTCCAACGAGTTGCTGGTGGATGCTCTAGTGTGCTGTTGAGGGCACCCAGGATAGGGGGGAAGATGTGGATTCCGGGAAGAGCAGTTGATCTTTCGAAGATCACCTGTGAGCAGTTGATGGGTTTCGCACAGTTCTTGTTAAAAGGCTGAGGTTCTCCCTGTCGAAACCGATGCGCCAACAAAAATTTTTAAATTTCACCCCGAAACCAAGAGGGGTTTCATGATCCAATGTTGACGTTACGCATATTTTTCAAACGGGTGGCGAAAAACCACCAGCTAGTCATAGACCTTGTATCACCCAAAGATCCAATCGCAAGATTTGCAACCAAGGCGACGGTGCAGCATCCCGCATCGCCAAGTCCAAAGGCGGGTCCCGAAGTCAATTGGACACACCCCCCTTTGGACGCATGACTTTTTATTCATGAAACTCAAAGCAGAATGCTATGGGATCTTTGCACAATATAGATTTCGGTGTGTTCTGGGCGAGCTGGGGCGGTTCCGGGAAGGAACCGGGTTCCGTGATACTTTCCAATTTGTGGGACATGAATCTACTCTCCCAGGTGGTCTTCTTGTTGTTGTTGTTGTTGTTGTTGTTGCTAGGGAATCCATCAGCATTAAGCACCATACAACCATTGACTGTCAGAGACGAGACACATGCGCAGAAGTTTCCAACCGCTTAAGCACAGGACGTAAAAATGGAGAGATTGGAAGATGATGATTCGTTTCAATCTGGCAGATGCAAACTCCGATATAAGTTTCGGTTTCCCAGCTTCGAAAACCGACTGTCCAGGTGCAGCCACAATCGCGGGTGGACTGGGAAAAGAAGGGCAGGCCTGGTGTGCTTGGAAGGGCTGAAGCTGTGAGTGTTGGGATGAGATAGTTGTAGCTGACTCCTTGATCAAGCTGCATGTGACGTATGAATGAGGTAGAATGTGGGAGATGAGCAAGGAACAGCAACAACAACAGCAACAGCATCATCATCATCATCATCATCAACATCATCATCATCATCATCATCATCATCAACATCATCATCATCATCATCATCATGATCATCATGATGACGATCATCATCATCATCATCATCATCATCATCATCATCATGATCATCATGATGACGATCATCATCAGCATCAGCATCAACATCATCATCATCATCATCATCATCATCATCATCATCATCATCATCATCATCATCATCATCATCATGATGGTATGGGTGATGATGATTATGATGATGATGATGATGATGATGATGATGATGATGATGATCAAGATCGCAATGACTCACCATGACCTTCACCAAATTAACATAGTACGCAATTTTTTTCCTTGTTGACATTCCGAAGCTTCAACAAGTAGGGATCAGTCACTTTACTTTAAATCATTTTCAGACACACAAAGAAACGTGGAGGACCCTCAAAGGCTCTGGAACACTTCTGAAATCTGAGAGCCTTCGAGTTCCTCATCCAGGTAGAGGGTCTCAAAACAAGCCATTTGTAAAGACCTAAGGAGGATCACTTTGTCACATTAGGTCATGACGTATTTCCAGAATCGAGGCCATTGGCGTCGTGGCCAACTTCATGAACGGCCAAATCCTAAGTTGATGGGGAGCTGGCAGCTGAACCTGGAACCATTTGATGGCAATGAAAATTTCAGGAAGGAGTTTGGAACTTTTTTTTTGTTTAAATCTTTTTGACTGGAGAGTTACAGTGACGATTTTGTTGGCGACTTTGGTTGGATTGACATTTCTGAGATGATGCAACTGCCTGATGCATTGGATGAGATGATTAGATGCATGGATATCTAGTTGTGGCTGAGAAAAAGGCACCCTCCCCAAAACTAACACGGTCCCTGAAAAAAGGCACCCTCCCCAAAGGAAACTAGTATTCCAACCATCCACTTTTAGGTGCTATGTTAGTTTCAGGGAGGGTACAGTGCAGCCAAGTTCGTGAAGACTCAAACCATGTGTTGGGTCCCTTAGGAAAGACGCCAGCGGAGCGCAACTTGCGACAGTTTTCATGGGCAAGGCGCGTTGGTGGGTTAGCACGTTGGTGGGTTGTCGGTAGAGTAGTGGCAGAAGTTCCTGAAATGTTTGCCATGTTCCTAGTCCTTTTTGGTTCTCTGGGTGGTATGGGTGATGATGATTATGATGATGATGATGATGATGATGATGATGATGATGTTGTTGTTGTTGTTGTTGTTGTGGTGGTGGTGGTGGTGGTCCGTTTCTGATTGTATCTCCAGTCCATCCAATGTTGAAGCACATATCATCACGACATATCCAGACACCGAAAAACATTTTCGCACCTTCGTTCGAGTCGGCAATTTGAGGCAGTTCAATGGACCCCTCTTCAAGACTTTGAAAGACAAGGCCAGCTGAGCCGGAGAAGAAAGGTGGAGAACTTCTGGTTATGAATCGCATCGGGGTAGAGGAATCGATGTCCAGATGTGTTCAAGTGCAGTTGTGGAGGTATATCTGATCCTTTGAATCATGTGTGTTATCAAGGTCATGGGGATTGGCAGCCGTGAAGACATCTGAAGTTTTTTTGTTCTGGTTTCATCATGACCTGGTACTTACCAACGATCTCTAAACTCCATACAATTCTACACCCACTGGCGCATTGTGTTTCACATTTGGTTTTATGTTTGTCTCCTGAGGTAGGTGCTGAGCTCCAAAACATCGTCTACTACAGGGGCGATGAAAGTGGCTTGACCAGTTGACCCCCGTTGATACCCAGCTGTTTTCCTTAATGGGGTTGGGGCAGAATGAATGTTCAGAATGTCGACCCAATTTTACTTATTTCGATTTTTGATGACTGGGTTGAAATGGGAAAGAAGGGGACATCTATAGTACTATAGTTACGTTTTGCAAAAAACGGATGGTATACATGGGCCAAGAAGTAGAAAGAGGTTGACCTCACAGCAAGGGTATTGAGCTTTTGCCGTTCATGGTGCTTTGAAGATGGTCCATCTTCGTGAAAAGATGAGTTGAGTTCAGTGTCTTGACTGAAGTGACGAAAGTACTTGGATGTCTAAGTGGTTCCCCAAAATGTCCAAATCCAGCCTTGGATTTGTTTCGGGGAATTATTATAATATTTGTTTTGGCCACAATGGTAAATCAACAGTTGGGGAATATCTTATACATTTCCCAACCATCATAGGAGCAAAGTCATGGTTAGTTCTACTTTTGGGTAGACAACCTTCTTAAGACCTTATTGAGGCACACCCTTCCTACATGGTTGTTCCGACATAGGTTCTAACCCCCACCGCCAGAACCGCAGGGAGAAACAGCAACAGCAACACAACAATGACAATGACAAGGACGACGACAACAGCAATGACAAGCACAACAACGACAACGACAAGAAACAAAAGCACCAAGAACAACAGCAAGAACAACAACAAGAAGAACAACAAGCATAACAAAATCAACAGAACAACAGCAACAACAACAACAGCAACAACAACAGCAACAACAACAACAACAACAACAAGAACAAGAACAACAACAACAACAACAACAACAACAACAACAACAACAACAACAACAAGAAGACCACCCGGGAGAGCAGATCCATGCCCCACAAATTGGAAAGTATCATGTCCCACAAATTGGAAAGAACCAAACAACCAGTGATTCACCACAAAAGGCGTAGAAGACTCTATCCAAGCTCCTCGCTCTCCACTGAGATCATTACATGATCATGACGCCATCCAAACAGTAACCTGGCAAACAAAAATCGCAGGGGGTGCAGATGAGGGGGCAAATGCATGCAGTTGAGTTTTTGGAGAGGTGAAACATTGCACCTTCCAACATTCAGATCTTGAAAAACACTCCACCCAGCTGGAAAAAGATAACCTCAAATGTTCGTTTCCTCACAACATGCTTCCAACATGACTTTGATATATAATTTATATATATATATATATGTTTCTATAGTACTTTTAATTTGTATAGATTTCAGAATCAAAATTTGCGCGGTTTAGATGCAGCAAATTGACATACGTCACACTTTTCACATCCCCACAGCTGCTTGGAACATACTGGTTCGGCCAAAAATTGAGCTTTTGCCCCTCCATTCGAGTCAATGATTAATTCGTGATAAAGGCTGATTGTTTACAGTAAATTCTCTTCTCAGCATGTTCCAAAAACGTAGAAATCCCTCTACTTTTCTATGCGAAAACTCGCAGCAGATAGGCTGGACCACCAACCTGCAAACCTGCTGGTGATACGGACTCAACCCGGAAGATGACTTTGAAACGACGAAGTCTTTTTGAGGTGTTTGGTGGAGAAGGGTTGCCTTCACACAGCAGAAACCTTGGATGGGGCTCCTTTGCTACGGGCAGACAATGTTGGGGCTGCCCAAGTGTTCTTGCGGTGTTTTGGTGGGTGGGTATGTTGAACGGAGCTCAAAAAGTGCCAAGTGGAATTCACAGGGACTCTTGGGTTTCAAGTTGACCCTTCAAACTTGGCGAGAAAAGAAGAGGAGAATGAGGAGATTGATTTTAGAACAGGTTTTCAAGTGTTTGTTCATGATTTATGACCATGTTCGACCACCTTTGAATCATCCTCAAAGATGTTTTTTCAGGACCACGAATGAAAAAGATTGAAAACTCAACACTTCTATATGAATTATTGACAATCTTTCTTTTGGAAGCGAAACAAGTACTTCAAAAGAGTCAGCAGGGCACATGCGGACCAGTGTGCTTCAAAGATGACGGGGCAAGTATTTCGGAATTGTACAGGATTAGTTTCAGGAAAAGAACCCGGATGCAGTGTGAAAATCGTTCTTGCATCAATGATGCATAGGATAACACCGCAAGAATTTCCTAATGTACCGTCGTGTGACTTGGGAGGAACTTTTTGATATTATCCATTGCATGATGTTGATTCTTTCCTTCCATGATGTTGATTCCCATTTTTTTAAACCTCCTAAAAGGATCGCTCGTAGGTTGACAAGGGTTAAACGCTTCGGACTTAGATGACCAGTTTGTGAAAATTCAAGGTGGAACTTGATAACTTGAAGTCGCTGGCACAAGAGGTGCGTGATCACAAGAGGTTGGGGAAATTCTGTTGGAAGCTAACGGGCCAGCAATCCCAAAAGCTCAACTGGTGTTTTTTCATAATTTCAAGAAGGTTAGGTGGGATATATGTCCATTCTATGTCCATTCTGTCCATCTCTTTCTTGTTGTTTCTGTTTGACATGCCACCTGCTACAGGATGTTTCTTTCTACTGTACTTGTATGTTAAAGAAGGTTGCTTTAAGTAGTTTGTTGGGGCTGTCTTGTTCCCGAATGGTTTACGTTAGTCTCATCAAAAGCACATCCACCAGTGCTCGCTTTTTCATTTCCGCCGTTTGGGGTGGCAGGTGGCAGTGCATTTCGGGTTACCCACGGAGTTTACTCCGGAGCAGCCGGGGAGATCTGGACCTGGGGGTGCCAGATATTCACCGCGGAGATGGAGATGAGAGTGGGAGTGGATACGTGTGTGTCCACTGATGGGCCTTAAGTTCGAAGTCTTAAACCAAATTTTCTGTGGCCCCGGTAGCCATTTTTCGGGGTGTTATCGGGAATCCAACTAAACTTTCACTTGCCATTGTTGCTGGGTGGCATATTCAGATTGCATTCGGTATCTTTTCGATATCTACATTCACATTTTTAAAGTTCAGGGTGTACGTGGTCAAAAACAGGATGTCTTGGAAATTAAGCGACCTCCAAATTGTGCTTGGAATTTTTTCGGAAGCCACAGATGATGCCAGCTGGTCCTAGGTCGTTTTTTTTTTTTCGTTGGGAAGGAGCCATCATATAGACCAAACTTTTTTTGGGATTGGGATGTTCCCTGTGTTCCGTGACTTTTTTTATTTTTGGGATATACTATTTATTTAGTCATATGAGTCATATGCTTGAGGTTCCGGACCCCTTATTTTCCCCTACTATGGTTATGGTTATATAGTCCTTCTATATGTATGTGTATGTATGTATGAATATACATATGTATACATGATATGTGTATATTATGTGTATGTATGTATATAGATATACGATATCAATTTCATCGAATCACCCCAAAACGTAAACAGGAAGCAACTGAAGGACTCATTGGGGGGTAAAAAGCCTATGATTGCTTTTCGACCCTTATTTTCGTGTTATATTTTGCGGGTTGTAATAATAGTACCATCAAAGTGGTGGATATCTTCAATGTTTTATCATCATAAACAGCCGTTCTTAAGCAAAGTTGATTTCATGGAATTGTAAAAAAAACCTGGTGGGTTTTGTTGCTACTGGAAGTGATTCAGGTCAGTGATGATCTTCGACTTCTCAGATACCAAGAGGCATGAGCAGGCGTGCTTTCCAAAACAGTGTTACTGTGGTTGGGGGAAAAACACAGGATAGCTAGGTGATGAAGCCCAAAGCATTTTAGAAAGACATACTTAGAGGTGGGCATAGGAGCAGAGCAGTCAATAAGTAAATACCTGTAGCAACTAGAGCTATATTTTCAGAAGCAGTGCTGTATATAAGTTCTCTCAGTAGAATGTTGGTCCCAGTTGTACTCAATGGTACCCTGGATATCCAATGGATGGTGATTTTTTGGCTCATGAGCCGTGATGGGTTTTCCATCATGCTTCACATTTTCACAGTGGCTGGCTCTTGCACCAAGAAGACAAAACCCTGGTGTACACCCTGGAAGATAAACATGGAACATAATCCTGGAGGTTTGGAAGATGATATTCCTTTCCAAATGGGTGATTTATAGGTTCCATGTTAATCTTCCCTGGATGTACAGCTTTGGGTAATATCAACCATGCTCTTAGTATGCATGACTTCGCCAAGTTACCAAGGCGATGCTCTTTCAAGAGGCCGGCGACGGTGGAGCAGCACCCTTGGCTATTTCCATGGCAGGCGCTATTTCAGTGTTGTGCTTTTGAAGGCTGTTTTCAGAGATTTTAAAGAAAGATATAGAACACATACAAAGGTGATACATATATATATATATATATGAAAAACCATACATATATATATATATATGAAAAACCATACATATATATATATATATA
>DF241621.1:28981-53511 GCA_000507305.1 Breviolum minutum Mf 1.05b.01 | reverse complement strand
TATATATATATATATATAGAAAACCATACATATATATATATATATGAAAAACCATACATATATATATATATATATAGAGAGAGAGAGAGGCAGGATGTTGGTACTGTAAGTTAAAGCCGCACAAGGTCCAAGGTGGTTTAGTTTGGTAAAGATAGCAAAGGAAACCACCAAATTTCGGTTTAGCATCCAGCTGGGAGAAATATTATGATCACCCATGTAATATTCCAGATCTTCACCCTCCCTGAGATAAACATATATAGCTCCTCCCAATAGGAAGGTAATATTCGAACTATCCACTTTTAGGGGGCGAAAATGCTAGTGTCAGGGAGGGTAAGTCCTAAGATATTTGTTTCCCTTAGCCCAAAAAAAACGATTTCGTGATATTCCCATTGGTGTCTTTGGAATCAGTGGATGGGATATTTCAAAGATTTTTTTCCGAAAAAAACATCTCGCAACTGAAGAAGATGCTTCTTTTGGGCTCGAAAAAGGAAACGATCTGAATCAAATTTCAGGTGTAAACTCGCTGTTGGTTTCAGGGAGGGTATACAATTTCTTGTGCTTAAAAGAAGGGTTTTTCTCTGAAATTGCTGGTTGAACGTAAAGATTTTGAGTTGCATTTTTTTGGGAAATCCGCTGCATCGCGGTCTGATGGTTCCAATAGGTGATGCGCTCTTGGAACCGTTTTGGCCCACAGGTGCGGAGCAACAACCTGGAGATGATGAAACATTTTTTTCCCTTCATTTTGGGGTTGGGAGATGGTTGTTTCCCACTCTCCTTCATGTGAGTGGGGAAGTTATGCCTCTGGATAGTTGAAAAAATGATACTTTGGATACCTTTGGAGTTTGATAATTGGTTACTTAGATATTTAAAAACCCATGAGGATTTTGATATAGGTTTTTCCCAGGAATTTGTATCTGTGGGAAATCGGGGATTTTTTTGGAGTTTTTTTTTTTGGCGCTCCCAAGCTCGAAAAAAACCCCTTGGATTTTCTTGCCATTTCCGGGGCAGGTCTAGGCTGCATCCGCGGTTTCCTTGGAGCAATGGATGCGGTATCCTGTTGGGGGAGCACGAGGGGTCCGGAGGTGGGGGTGTTGTTAGAAAGAGTGAAAGATATGAGCTAGTGTATAGTAGTCATATAGCGTATATGATATATATATATATATAATGTATATATATATATGTCTTAGATTGATTGAAGGTGAGGACTCTTGGCCATTAATATGAAATGGAAGTTGGTGAGGAGATACTTGATACATCAGCCAAGGTTTATTTTGGGTGCGGGCATCAGTGTATGAAACGGGTAGGCCTCACAGAGAAGGTTCCCTAGCCACTTCTGAATAAATTCTCTTCACAAATCTCTGCCAGCAAAAAATCCTCAAAAACCCCCCTTTTCGTGGGTCGTTTTTCCTGTTTTTTTCTCCCAAAAATTTTTTGCTCAGACAACACACCGAGGCTTAAGCACTTGGTTTATCACCAAGGATAAGGAGCAAGCCTTAAGCAAGGCTGAGCAAGCCTACAGGTTCCGTTGGGGAAGGGGATGTTTGTTTCAACGACCCCTGGGTTTCAGGGTGGCGGGGGAGTCTTCCCCAGCGTCCAAACGACATTTATGTGAAAATGGTCCCACAAAACTGTAGGTAGGAGTGACATCAAGTATGTCTTGACTGAAATGCTTCAAAGTCAAGAAATGAGTCTTCACGTGTGTTACTATATAGTTATATATAGTTGATAGCAAGGAATCCAAGAGGTAACTCAATATTATTACCCTGTGGGATATGTTGGGATTGTGACAAATATTGGGATGCTCCCCCCGAGTTTTATGTCATCACCAGGATGACATTAGATTTTCAGGGAATCCCAAGACATTCATTAAAGGCAAATTAAAGGCTACAATGGGAAATCCCTGTAACCTTGTAAGAATAAAACACCTGGATTTCGTAGGGCGGTGCAGATAGTTTCCTAATCCTTGGACAGGTGCATCGAAGGATTAGGTTTGGTTGATAAATTCGGAAACCTTTAAGTTTCCTTCAGAATGGCACTCGATTCAAAAATACTCAGGATATAATCAAAAGGCTCGTTAATAGAGATTTTCCCGGCACCTGGGCTATGCTGAGATAGGGCGACACGCTGTCCATCGGATTGCGGGAACCAGGCAATTGAAGTCCGTGGACGCGCAGACGAAGGAGGGAAAGTTGTTTTCTTTGTTGAGTGAGTTTGGAGGTTAAGGAAAGTGCGAGGGCAATATATTATGTTGATGGATAACATCTGGCGAACATGTTGAAATGCTAAACATGCAGTGATGCACAGGCCTTTTGCACATCACAGGTGGTGCAGGATTTCCGTCATCAACCAATATAGATCAGATTTTTGTGTGTTTGTCATTTTCGTTTGACCACTGGGCCCTAGAGCAAGCTCTGGATGAATTTCTCATCCCTTCCAGCTGGTTCGATGGATCGCTGTGATAAACGTCCCTCCTTGCGAGTCTAAGGATCCTCATCCCTCAAGGTTATAAGTCCCTCCAAATTCTGTCAGGACATGACGTTGAAACCAGAGACGGAGTGGGAAAACCTGGGCTTCCGAGGAAATTTGGTGGATGTGGGGCTTGGTGTTTGTTTCTCCCACATTTCTGGTGCATCCAATCCTTGGGAAGATCATCACCAAAACATTCATTCAGTTTGGGAATTTGATGTACAAAATGTACCTGTTTCATCCTGTTTCACCATCAATTTATGACACTGAGTGTCAAAGAACGTTGGAAATTATGTGGAACCTCTGTGCTTGGGGCACCCCAACAGTTGGCTGGCCAATTTGAGAAAAAAAACACCCGAAGACTACCACCTGAGGTCGCCCTAAGACTGGGTGGCTTTGGTGAATTCTTCCAAACTGGTCGGAAAAATCATCAACCTTATATAACTTAGATTTAAATAACGCTGCTTTTTTACAGTATTCTCATATAAATCATCAATTACATACTGTAAATATCTGTAAATCTGATTTTGAAATATAACATCAACACTCCAGACATGTGCAGAAGAATCTGGGGGCTAAGGTGGCGCATGGAACCGAGCACTCGCTACCGGCACATGTGAAATCCACAAGGGTTGGGTTGAAACAGAGATATGAGTGGTAAACCCAACCATCCAGAAGAAATACAGCATTTGGATGTATAGTCAAGACAGGTGTTGTGTGCCCCGGCGGCTCTTGTATTACTTGCCAGCTTTGTTAACCTCGTTGATGGGTTGGCAAATTTCATCGAGAAATCCTCTTGAAACAAGGAGCATCTCCTCCGGAAATGACAAAAATATCAGGAAGTTTGGGTGGTGAAACACAATTTACCCATGCACAGCAGATGTTATGAAGTGCAACTTTTGTGGATTTGCATGGCAGAGTTGGATCCCAACTTAGTTGGGCCCCAGCTGCAACACGTGGGCCCGGCTTGAAGTAAAGTTCCACGATTTGTCACTGGTTGCACGCATTCCATGGTGACTTGCTTCATAATGACGATGACTTGTACCCTCGTCCCCCTAGGGTGCTGGACAATGAGCCCCAAGTGAAGGATGCATTATATGGTAAATTAATCAATGAAGATCATCCAATATTATTCACAAATAGACATAAAAGACTTGTTTCGTTTTCTTTTGGTGCTTTTGGATTTCTAGCGATTCTAGCGAGTGATACCCTGATACGCCCTAATTTTGATCCGATTTTGATCCCTAAGAACATCCATTGAATGCACGAGACCTGTGGCGAAACATCGATTTTGATGACGGTCCAACCTGACACCAGACACCCTTTAAGGGTGCAACCTGTGGAGGGTATTGGCCTTAACCATGAAAAAGACACAAGTGGGGATGAGCGAGGTGAGATTTTCGGGGGTGAACGGGAGGGGAGGCCATACCACTCCACAATTAACTAGTGTCCTCTGAAACAATACATGCTGTTTTTGATATGTCAAAGCTGTTGGAGTGTCGTTCAGCAGCTGAAGATAGAACATTTCCAGGTCAAGGACATCGCCTCTGAATCTTGAAAAATGACAAGTCGGTAGCTCATAGGCAGCTACTGAATGGGAGGAACCTTACCGAAATGATGTGAGTCCACCTGGTAACCTTGCGTTGTTTTGAAGGGGGAGAGGGACTGAGGTCTTCCAAGCCTTGAGAAACAAAGAGCAATGAAGTTTCATGGTTGTTGACGTCAAGTAGATTGAAAACTACATCCTCAGATCCGGTATCCGGTATCCGTTGAGCATCTGCTTGATATCCTGGCTCTAGGATATCCGATATTTTGTTTGGGAAGAAACAAGACACAGGGATCCATGGTGAAAAATCCAACACAGCTATTGAGACTTTCCTGTAAGCACATGAGTTGAGGATTTCGAAAGTCTTTATCAAGATTTGGAGATCAAATTGGGTGCCATTCTTGTGCTTATCTCTACTTGGAGGATGCAATTAGGTTCAATTTGGCTTCGATCTTCTGAGTTCATACCCAACACCCCCCAAAATAGTAGGTGCACTCTCGCGATTGTTGGTGCTTATCATTGATACACTCTCAAAACTTGCCTTTTTCAGACGTTGAGTCCGACCATCCCGCCATCCGTTTTGGGTCTTGGGCCGAGCTGATTTTCCCGTGAAGACAGCGTCATGAAGAAGGTCAGTGAGAAGGTGGGGGGTTTTTCAAAACACTTTCGTCTGGAAGGTTTGGGAAGATGGGATTTTGATGGATTTTGTATATGTGATGATCGTGGAGAAATGAGAGTTGCTGAGGTTGTGGGAAGTTAAGTGGTTTCCTTTAAAAGCAATAGAAGTTTCTGGTCAGATGTAACAAACTATGAGTTGTTTGTCGTGTTGACTCAGTTATGAGACAGGATGGATTGATTCGGGTTCTTGAATAGTCCTTCCAAAATACAGAATCACGAATTACTCTCCGGAGAACTAACATATCCCGTGCCAAGGCACTTTTGAGGATGATTTTCCCTTTCCCCATGTCGATTTAGGGTTGTTCCCAGTCTCCGGCCGAATTTGGTGAAGTGTGAGGTGCCCAACTGTTTGAGATTTTCGTTGTTATTGAAATCATATAGCTTCAACTAGGGAACTTGAGTCCAGACCCCACCAAAAAAAATCCCACACTTTTCCGTCTGTCGGGGTCTGACTGGTTGGTAGGATGACAAGCATTTTTTGGGAGTCAAGTTTGGGAACCAATTTTTTGATCCAAAGTTGTTCCTGTTATTCTGATTTCCCGTTGTCCTGCATGAGGCATAGCTTGTTGGGAAGTGTTTTCTTTTTGGTCATGCAATGTGACACTGGGAACGTAAAGTATCAACCAACATCATTTCATTATCCAGCAGCTTCCATGCCACCATGACCCTATTCAATCTGAATTTCCAACCCATGATCCCTTCCCTCTTTGGCCGCCCCAGCATTCCCACCATTCGCATCTCCCGCACGAACCGCAGTACCTCTTGGATCGCATTCGTTCCATGCAGCGGAGCGAGAAGGCCAACAAGCGCTGTGCTGATTGTATCGAGGCTGGGGGCGGTTGCTGGTTTCCAGCAACCACTGTGGCTCACTGTGGATTGGAAAAAAATTTTTGGGAGGTGATGATGGGAACACTTTTTTTAAAGGACATCAGAAACATCTTCATCATGAAGGGGTCACATTTTTTTGGACATTTTTTTTGTTGGAGGCAGTTTGGATGGAACAAAAATAGGGTTGAGATTACCCCTGTCTGGTTTCGGATGCCTCTTGATTGTGCTAGATGAAGGTAGATGGTAGACTATCCTAGAGTATTGTGATTTTGACTCTGGCTCCGCGACTCCAGGTACCAAACAAGCCGTACAGATTTTTGTAATCATCCCATTTTCGACTATCAAACTCCAGAAAATCCCCATCTGGCACGTCCGAAGACATGACAGGTAGGTCCAACTTATGTGTGCCTGACATTTGGTACCTTCATTTGTACCACCTGTAGTGGCTTGCATCGTGAATTTAGCCATAAGGTCAAGGCGGCGGAAGGGGTGGGCTATTGTTGTGTCATGGGGTGGTTGGTGGTTGGTTGTTTTCTGGTTGGAGGAACCAAGAATTTGTTGGTTCCTCATGGTTTGGCTGATTCTTCAGCAGTGATATGTTTGGGAGTTTGATGGAGGATTCGATATTTCGATACAGTTCTTATGGAAACTTTGGAGCTTCTGAAAAAAATTGAGTGCCCAGAGACATAACCCTCAGCGAAAAAGGTGATGCATCTTAATGTCGCAAAGAAGGAAGGGTAATTTTGAACAAACCCAGGAGTGCAGTAGTTGACATGGAAACTTCAGCAATAAAAGATAGGGGGAGCATGAGATTTTGTTGAACCTTCTTCAATCCACCCAAACATCACAATGTGAGTAGTTGAGCAAGGTGGATTGTGTACTCAAAAAGTTGACACCCAGCTTGGTACTGAAATTTCAGCTCCAATCCTTCAGGTAAAAGAGGTGACCGTTTCAATTGAGCAGAGTCAAAACTCATAAATGTATGATGTATATAATGTATCTAGATATATAATATATATATATATACACGAATATGTATTGGACGTACCCCTAGAGCTGGAACAGTGGAAAAAATCAATCTTTGCATGTTGGGGTCTAAAAAATGAGCACACCAAAAACCCACCTGACATAGAGGTAAAACATAGCACCCCTCAATTGGGAATTTGGAGATTCTTACAATTAGCTTCCCGGCCCGCTATCATCACAAAAACTTGACAGTGCCCCATCAACCCACCTTGCCCAGAAATGGAGGAACCCACCGTTCAATTTTACTTTAGCAGCCAACAACCCCCACCTTTGCAGATGGGGAGTTATGATCTTCGATCATGTTTTTGTTGCAGCTGCAAGCCTTGTCACATGTGTGCATGTGCAAAAAAGCAGAGGCAAAAGAGAAGGTAGAAAAAAAGCAACGCTTCAAGGGTTATTCAGGGAAGGGTGCCAAGTTGAAATCAGCCATACAAAACCCATTGCTAGTTGACCCTAAGCACTCATCCCTTTTTTTTTTGGTGAGGGTCAGTTGTGCTCAACTTTTACAGGTTTCCGGGGGTGGTACTTAGAACATAATATGAAAACTACTAACATACTATATGGCATGTCCTTTTGGGATATCCTTCACCCAGGATGCAGCTGGTGGAAACAAAATAGTCCATGAGATGTCCATTTTTGGCATCCAAAAAAATGATCCCAAAAGGTGAGGAAAAAAAAACCTTCCAAAAGGAAAACACACCGTAGTTTATGATATATAGAGTATGAACAAATCCGTTATGAGTAATACACTATACATATAGGCAATTTGTTTGGGAGATATTTTTTTCCTTGGATGAAACATATCTTTAGACAGACCCGAGATGGCTGCCATGAGACTGCCTCAGGGCATCTCTGTCTCAAAGTGGACGGTAGAGGAGGTGGAGGAGCTTGAACGTGGGGGATGCTCAGATTGGGGCTAATGAACCCATGATAGAGCACCCTTGAGAAATAGTGAGGGGTGATATCAAAAATTACCTGAGGTTTCGGAGATTCCTTGTTGAAACACTAGCAATTCACGATTCCTGTGGGGTTTTTGCCACGATTTTTTAAACCCAAAAATTGTTGAGGAAGATAGAAACCAATATTTGACTCCGAGTATCTTCTTCAACTCGGTGGCCCCAAGCACCCATGTCTACGACCTGGGAATCTAACAGAGAGGAAAATTCTTATCATTTGTCATTTGCAGATGTATTTACAGTACCTATAGTGAATAATGAGATGTTCCCATTGCTCTGTTGTATTGCTGGAAGGAGTTGGTTGACGACAGAGTTGGGGAAGAGTGAGTTTTCACACCTTTTTTGGGCGCCAGCGGAGGGGTTGAAAAATGGTTTTGTGTCCCCACCAAAGAATCGGTTGATCCCCAAAACTACTCCAAAAGTGGATCTATAGTTTTAGTAGAAAACCTATGATTTTTACTAAGGTCTCTTAGGTTTTTAAGATACACACCCACATGATTCCCCTTATCTGGACTGCGGATGGCGAAGCTTTTTGAGGTGGTTCTTGGAGCAGGGAATCCTATCACACATGACGCAACTAATTGAGCAGTGACCCAAAAAAAACTACCCTGGTTCTTTGCCGCATATAGGGGATGAATC
Organism: Breviolum minutum Mf 1.05b.01; assembly: GCA_000507305.1. NCBI lineage: Eukaryota > Dinophyceae > Suessiales > Symbiodiniaceae > Breviolum > Breviolum minutum. The sequence continues at coordinate 45,372 of DF241621.1, read as the reverse complement.
ACTACCCGGTTGATTGGTATAGGGATGATTTCATAAGCCATGAAATACGGATCCCCTCATGAACCAATCAAACTTACATGGAAGCTCATTGGGTTGCCCGTTGCCGTTCCTCAATTCAGGTGGGGGTCAAAATTGCCATGGAAACCTTTCCACTCGCCATAAGTTTTGCCCCATGTTTGGTATATTTGCCCTACAGATTTTCATAAACATCAAGCGAATGTATAGGCAAATATACTCATACATGAATTCTATGGGAACTTCAAAATGACTGGTACTAGATTTTTGTTGGCAGATTTTGCTATTTTGCGGTTCCATTTTCTGGCCCCGAAAGGTATTTCACCCCCCCCCCCCCTTAAGCTGCTGTACAAATCATGGAGGGTCAGCTTTCAGGGAGACGTTTCAGGGTGAAACTCACGGTTGGATTCACACGGATTCAAGTGGGAGTAACGCGGATCCAATGGTCCTGCAGGTGGTGGTAACGCAAAGGACAGGGAGAAGTACTTGGCACGATGGGATTCCAGGGATATGCCGGAGCCGGACAGCGATGATCAGAGCAAGGTGGCCTGCTGAGAGCAGCTGATGGTGGAAACATCCCAGAAATTTTGATGATTTGGATATCCAAAAATGATGCTTTGGAACCGGTGACTGCTTCAAACAATTGTAGCAATGTTGGGTATCCATGTTAAATTGCAGGGGTGCATTTTTTCCTGGAGAGAGTATTGGTGTTGTTTTTCTTTTTCTGGGAGTGTAGATGGTAGTTGGCATGTAGCTAGTATGTACTTGCCCAACTGGCCAACGTGAATACCTCTCTCTCTCTCTATACACATTTAGACATTTAGATATATATATATATACACATAGTACAGTATATATAGACTGAGCATGTTGGCAGCCTTCCAGTCGGTGATAATGCGACGAGAGGTTAACCCAGAGATTGTTTCGAAAAACCTTCACAAGGATGATTAAGGACTTTTGGGGTATCAAAGGTCTTTTAGGAAGAGTGCTGATGGTTTTGATTCGTGACTCCAAAATGATAGAATTCGAAGTTGGAGTGGGATACTCCACTTTGGTCCTGCTATTTTTAGGAAACACAAAAAACGGTCAGAATCTCCAGAACTTAGTCTCGAAAACTGGTCAGAATATGTCAGAATCTGCAAGAGTTGCATATTTTACCACCCTGTCATGTGTGAGAACAGCATCAGCATTGCATTGCATAGATTATAATGATCATAATGATTATAACTATAGCTGAGAACACCTTTTTCCTGAGACTTCCCAACATGTGATCCCCGATCCCAAACAAACGAAAAATTCTCGATGAATCGCCCAGTGCCGGGAATTCATCAAGATGAAGTACATCGAAAAGAGATGGGTCTGGGGGCCCATGGAGTTGGGAAGCTGAAACCAGGAGTCATAGGGGAAAGTCAGGAAGGGGAATGAGAGGGAGGCAATGTTTCGGGGGGAGTGTTGGCCGTGGGGTTTTGGAATGATTTTCTTTTTATCTACAAACTCTGGTGAGAAGTTGAGGGTCCAAATAAGACAAAGGATTTTCTTCTTATATTCTGCCGGCCAAACAAACAAATTTAAATGTCACTATGAATTATGCTTTTGAAACGAGTGCAATTGGCCAGCGATGGCTATTTTGCCATTTGCAAAATATGGCAATTGTATCATAGAATCGTGGTATCAAAAGATTCGTGGAACTCCCTGTGCTACAAATGTTGCTAAAAATTCCAGCGGTGGACTTGTTGTGAGTTGAATTCTTTTCAAATCCCTTTTCGAGGGTGTGCCTTCATGTCAAAAACATGGCTCCTTGGGAGTCATTGCAACTTGCAACTTGCTGAGAGCTCGGTTGACTGAATGGGATCACTACATTTCTTCGGTTGGAACCCCAAAAAATCACTGGTTACAGGGTCTACCTCCCTGGGTTTGGGTAGTTGAGAGTGTACATGTAGGTAAATGGATAGAACATGGTTGATTCATGGCGACCAAACCGATGAGCTCCTCAATGTTGATTAGGGACCGCTCTCAAAAAAGGCACTTTACCACAGTGAGCTTCATTCTTGTTGAGGATTTGTGATCAATTGCCCAGATAGTGTTTTGGGACGTTTCTGGATATTTTTTAGCCTTCCCTTAAACCCACCATCCTAGGTGGAGCGCAACGGCGACGGACGACACGACGACCGCGCGCGCCATGATGACCATGGACGCCACGATGACCGCGCGCGACACGATGACCGCACGCGCCATGATGACCATGGGCGCCATGATCGGCAGGACGACCGCCACGATGACCGTGGGCGCCATGATGACCGCGGTCGATATGATGACCGCAGGGGATACGATACAGGCAGAGAGAGCGTTCATTGAATGTGTGGTTGGAGTTTACACATCTTAGATCTTGGACTATGTATTTGCTTCGAGAAGATCCATTTACGACCGTCCATTGTTTTTTAAGCCCTGCTTAAACAGGGGGCTCTGAATCGATGCAGACTGCCAATAAAAATCATGGAATGCTGGAATGGCAGTAAGCACTTGGAAAAAAAGAAATGAATATGCAGGCATTTGCAAAACTAGAAAGGCGAAAAATAGAGGGGGCAACCTGGCAGCCTTCCTCAAGTAATTTCTTTGCATGGTCTGTATATCTTTCAAGAAATGGTCAACATCTATCAACGAGTCAAGCTAGTTTTAATGGATTGATGGTTTTTATGTCCAATCCTTCGGCCTTTTTTGGAACAAAAGTCTGAAAGTTTGGAACAACAAAAACGTAGAAAAAGAAGGACCATGGAAATATACGGATTCCGCACCCTCCAACGCCTGGTGTTTCATGACAGGCAGTCCGAGCCATGAAGGCCTGGATGGCCTGAAAATACGGTGAGCTGGTCATGTTGTAGGGATCATTCAACTACCCATTTTGGAGGGAGGCAAGCAACTTTGCAAGGATTTGCCTCTAACAATGCATTGGTTATATTGAATTGGTATATGTTTTTTTTTCCATATGTTTCTTCATCAATATTAACATTATTTACAGGGCTATGATGCGGAAAGCAAGACGCCAACATATTATAATTTACGTATGCATGGATGGATTCGGCTTATTTTCCATGGGATAAACGTGAGTATATCTAAGAAACATAGCCTGACGACTGGATATTTTGGTTGGTTTGACAGAGTTTTATGGCTTGATCGGACCTCGAAAAGACTCCGCTTGGGTGAATGATATGATTGATGGATAAACTTTTGCTCTACAACCTTTTTGGATGATTAAGAAACATGTTAGACGAGTCAAAGAGACTGAAAGAGTTCACACGATTTTTCATGGGATGGTCGCTATGATTTAGCAATTGCAGGTGGGATTTTGTCCAGCGGACTGTAGTGATGGAACCACCTGCCAGAAATGGTGCTTCAGTTGTGATTGGGTTTCATCCTCCCAATGTGACCTGACAAGTAACATAGCTGAAATATGAAGCAACTCCTATCAGGGAAAGTGGATGGCCGTCTCTTCAGTTTCTTCAAGCCTACCAAACTTGGGATTGGGACAGGGGGGTTGGCCTTCTCCTCGGGGTCCCCGAACTCAGCACCTTCACAACCTTCCACTGAATGGGGAGAAAGAGGTGCCCAAAACTGGATTGAATCGGTTTTTGCCAAAGGCATTCCCCAAAGATGGAACAGGTTCGCTTTACACCCCCGAAATTTAATATGGAACCTGAAGATCATGGTTTCCAAAAGGATTTCCTTTCCAGGGACTTTTTTTAGGTTCCATGTTAATTTCGGGGGTGTATATTTCTACTCTGAGTCGTGATGTTTGGGGGCCAGCAGCCGTCGAAACGGAAATGCCATGGCAACAGAAGTGAACAAACATATTTTACCTTTGCCCCCACTTTCCACACAAAAGAAGTATTGCGTGACACAAATTCATTGTGAAAATTTTCAACCTTTTCAACAATGGTGTTTCAGCCACCCAAAGAGTTTTCCAAACATTGGAATGACCGAAACACCAAAATTTCTTCCCCCTTAACACATAGGACTTGCGGACTCGAGCGAAACAAAAACACCCACAGTTGCGGTGGTACTTGGTGGATGCACTTGGTGCATCAACCCGTAGACAAGACTTTAAGTTGCATCAGATTGATTATGAAAACGGACATTTTGGATAAACATATAGTAGTTATCAAGGTCCCCTGGGGGTTGCAACTGAACTTACAATTTCTAAGTAAGCATTCCTTTACCGCACTTGGATCTTTGGAAGTCTTTGGCATGAGCAGGCTAAGCACCAGTTGCTAATCCGGCCAACAAGTTCAAAAGTAGTTTTCCGACTATTTAAGAGGGCTTTTATACATCCCAGCTGGTTTTCGAGATCTCATCCATCAACAGATCAAGGGTTCTGCGCATATCCTATCTACATTGAGATGTTTGAATCATCCGAACAAGTTGCCAGGATATTGTCCAGTAACGGGTCGCCTATGCCCAACATTTGTTGCCCCCTTTGAAAGGCGGCCCATCCAAGCAGCGGCGCGATAAAGACGACCGGTATGATCGTGATGACCGGTATGATCGTGACGATGACTTTCATCGTTGCTCGGCCATTCCAATGGATGGGCATTTGGGATCATTTGAGCCGAGGGCCAAATTGGTTGGTTGATACTGTTTTGTTTGGTTTTGTGGTGTGTAATTGCGAGTTCCAGGCTGATGCGCTTGATTGATCAATTCCACTTTTTATCAGACTTGGATATAGACATGATCAAATCAAGACTTTGGACACGGGACCATCAATTCTACGATCTGTGTCGCCCTGAGGCCGCGACCGCCGGGACGACCGCCGGGACGACCGCCGGGACGAGCGCCGGGACGACCGCCGGGAGGAGCGCCGGCCTGCAGATCGGCGGGAGGAGCGCCGGCCGTCCGACGACAAGAGGACGGGAGTCTCAGTTGCTGCGTTTCAGATGTCAGGGTGGTATGCAGTATGCTGGGCCATGATAGTGTCAGGTGTTTGTTTCCCTATGCCTGGAAAAAAACGGGTGCACTTTCTGTTCTGAAATGATGAACAGTGGGATGATTTTTTTTTGTGATGTATGGCAGCGAAATGAGGTCAATAGATTCGTATAGATATGCATACCTTTGCAGATTTCATAGCCTGTACGCTTGAGGTCGTGGGACCACGCGCCAGCTGGAGATGATTTCTTCCCCGACAAGTCGCGAGGCCTTTGGCTTCATAGACAGCGTCACGTTGAGAGTATTTTCCTCAAGCGGGAGCTTAGCCAGTCAGGGAATCCCCCCTTTTTCTCCATTTTGTTCCAAGACACATTGGTGAACTATGATAATTTGCCCAGAATACAATCTCTATATTTATGGTGTCAAAAAGCATGGCAGATTTGATCAGATTTGACTGTATACCATGAAACCTATCCAACAAGAACGGCTCGTACCTGAACTTCGGGGGAAGATGAGTTTCTTTTCTGGGGAAGGTGCAAACGGGTAGGCGCCATATTAGTTTCAGAGAGCTTAACTCATTCCATTCACGAATGATGTGGGGTACATTTGCCCAGATTGGGGTCATTTTGCATGGTAAATCGGAGGAAATATGCTGTACATGGATGGTATTTGTACGTGAATGACATGGATTGGAAAAATCTGTAGAATGTATGGCTGGCGCAGCACTTTGGTCGTTACTGTGCTCGCCCTCCAAACTCGTCTAACGAGTCCAATGATATATAGATGATATTTAATGCTATTTATATATCACAATCAGAGTCAAAATCAGAGTAAATCTTTGCCACCGGTTTCGCAAGTTTGTTATCTCCTTGTTGGCATACATGCCCCGCATCTGCCGACTTCAGTAGCAGGCGGCCCATCCAAGCAGCGGCGCGACAAAGACGACCGGTATGATCGTGACGACCGGTACGATCGTGATGACCGGTATGATCGCGATCGTGATGACCGGTATGATCGTGATGACGACTTTCATCGTTGCCTGACAGCTGAAGTGGAGCATTTACTTCCCCCATACTAGCATAGAACTCAAAACTTGGTGGTTTGTAGATAAGTTTCCTTTTCCAACAGACCTTTAACAGGCCCCAGATGGAATCCTCCGCATGTAGACTTTAGATTAGAATCCCTCATTTCTATTTCATAGAGCCACATCAACCATCATCAACCCAATATATGCCCATCGCAGAAGTGCCGCAGAAGCTCTGCCAAGAAATATAGATGGGCACATTCCTGAGGCCGCGACCGCCGGGACGACCGCCGGGACGACCGCCGGGACGAGCGCCGGGACGACCGCCGGGAGGAGCGCCGGCCTGCGGATCGGCGGGAGGAGCGCCGGCCGTCCGACGACCGGAGGACGGGAGTCTCAGTTGCTGCGTTTCAGATGTCAGGGTGGTATTCAGTGTGCTGGGCAAATTTCTGAGAGATGGGTGGGAGAAGATCCAGATTATAATGACCCTACTGACGTATACATATATGCATTATGGCAAATAGGCTAAAGATCTGGTCAGCTATGCTTATACGTTGAGCAGCCGGCAACTCAAGTTTACCAAGTATAATACCAAAATCCCACCATTTTGCATTCAAGCTTTTTTCAGCAAAGCATGTGCCAAGGTTTGCTATCATAGAGATTCTATGTTCCCCCCTGTTTTTTTTTTGGGGGTGGTTCGCTACATATTAAAAGCCCCTCAAAAAGCGAGCTTTTTAAGATGATTGTCAATGATTGTATTTATTTGGGTGTTTCAAAAAATAGGGGTATCCCTATTAAAATGGATGATGAAAATAATGGAAATCCCTATTAATCCATGGATGATTTGGGGGGAAAACCCACCATTTTCGGAAGTTTCCCCATTTCACAGGTCATGGGATCCCCCTGCAGCTGGTGATTTCTTCCCTGATGGTGGAACCCAAGGGGCGGCCCCAAAAGGCCTGGAAGGAAATGTCGAAAACTCGATTTTCCATATGCTTCAAAAGGTGATTTAGGAAGACATAGTGTACTGAATTATAATGGCAAAGGTATATATATATATTTACATAGATATACTGTAGATACATAGATGTATAGATATTATATATATATATATACATATGACATTTTAGATAGTTACATGATATATTTTGATATATCATGATTGTACATGATATATTTTGATATACATACGCACACCATTGGTTCGCACCGGAGGGGGAGCTGAGGCTGGAAGGTACCAATTCTGTCGTACATGGGAAGGTAAGCATGGTGTTGTGCATGATTTTGTTGGTGCTACCCCCAACTATTTTATGTATCATAGTTTGTAAGAACTTCGTGCCATTTCAGTGAAGAATGAGATGACAGTCCTGGTCCCTGATATCAGGATCTGTCGTTACCAAAGAAAGATTCTTCCAGAAATTAGGCCAGCCAGTTTTCGTATATCGTGGAGAGATATCCCGGATTCTTCTACTGCCTCAACACCCTGGAAACAACAGCTGAATCATTTCCGGTTTTTAGAGCACGAATCAACGGAATCTTTTGGAGTTCCGGGAAAGTACATGTGTCAGGGAAACATCTCAGGGAGTCAGAAATGTCACGTCAAGTGACCCTAAATGCGGCACCCTTCCTCAACCATATACAACCCCGGAAAACTAACGTAGGACTTAAACAACACGAATCCTAACTGCCCGCTACCCCCCCCAAAACAGGTATATGCATGTATATATATATATACTATGATATGTACTATTAAAAAAGACAAAAATATCTGTTTTGGTTTGTTGAGGAGCCAAGTCCGTGTATCTCACCTGATAGTCATAGGTGCTGATAGTGGCGACTGGGGCGACTTTTCAGGAGATCGGTTGATCGGGGCCCGGACAGTGAGGAGACATCTGTTATAGGCACATAGAAATAGATGATAGATGATAGATGATATATTTACATTGTATACATAGAGATGTGGATATATTATATCTATAGGCTATATATATATACAACATATACAGTTTGCACATATAAACATATCTATAAAATCATAGAAGTATCTCGATATGGGTGAACTGAAATGAGGATGAAGTGATTATGCCTGCATAGTTGCGGGGCTGGTTTGGCTGCAAGTGGGTGGAGAATGTGAACAAAAGCCATGTCAAGGATGAGAATTTGTGCATGTTATGTAGATGTGTTTGGTATTTCAAAGTTCTTCTCATCAAAATTGTGAGAGACTTCATGGCTTCTCTCGAATTTTTTTGTTGAACTGCATCCATCTGAACACTCTCCAGGCGCCCCAGCGCCCACTCCACAACCGGCGCCGGCGCCAGCACCTGCGCCGCCGGCGCCGGGCGGATTGCTGGATTTAGACCTGGACTTCACGGTGCGCCTGGGTTCAGGGGAGGTGGGATCTACCCTCCAGGGAACTGCAAGAACTGCAAGACTCTTCCCACCAAAATGGGAGAAGGAAAATCATCGACTCAAAAAGGCTGAAAAGGAGGAGATATGTGATCGTTCCCAGCAGGGTATTGTATGTGATATCCCTCTCCTACTTGGAGTTTATTTTCACGAAGGGGAATCCCTTATGTAGATTGTAACCCTTCACTTTCCACGATTGTGGAACTGGTGCATTCCCTTCACTTTTGTGGCGGGCATCATTCTTATCAAATGCCGAAGTGAAGTGGCTCGCCATCATCCTAGATAGGAGGATTTGAAAAGAGAGCTAGGTTTTTTCCTCATTCTTTTTAAAGGATTTCCTGAAAAACAGGTGGATTTTGCTTTCCATGGGAAGGGTGATGACAAACATACCCATTGTATTTTCCCTTGAATCTAGGGAAGGATCCAAGGAATTTCTTAGATGTATGGCCCCAAAAAGAAATTGTCGATTTTGCCTGATTTGCCATTATTTAACCCTCCGTGAAACTAACAACTCGCCCCTGAAAATCAAAGGTTAGAAGATGCAATTTCCTTTTGGGACGGCCTATCTTCAGGGGCGAGCTGTTCATTTCAGGGGTTATGTACCCTTGAAACGAAAAATCACCTTGCATCGTTTGGGTAACACTGACCTTCGCCCAGGCACCCAAGCAAGAGATGCCGGTGCAAGCTCCAGCTTCCGCGCCGGTGCCAGCGCCGACGCCAGCACAGTTGGGGGCCTACAACATGCATGTGAGGTTGTTTTACTAAGGTACAGGGTACACCGAAAAAAAGGTAACGGCTGCAGACCTAAGATTTTAGATGGACGATTTGAAAAAAACATTGGAACGTCTCCAGATGGATCAGGTATTTTTCCACATTTTCCAGCAATAGATTTTGAAACCTGATGGACTTTACGAAAAGAAAAGGGAGTTTTTTGGGGATCCCAAAGGTTGATTCGACATGAAGGTCCCCAAAGTTGAGGAGCCAAAACTGTTTTTTCAGTGGGACGATCTTTTCGGAAGCTTCGCAACGTTAAGAAACGGCTCAAAGGGCTTCTCAAACTCAGATTGTTTTTGGTCCAAAAAACGGATTCTCAGAACTTTGGCATTTTTGAAGGGAGTGAAAGTTGATGTATGTCAGCTGTACACCCAGGTTTGGGATCATGATGCATTCGCGCTGGAAAGCGATGATATATATATATAAAAAATATATATATATATATGATTTGTGTTGATACTTGTGATTGCAAGCAGAAAATATTACGGAATGACTAATGTTTCTTTACGGGTACTGTAAATCTTGTTTCAAGCGGGAAAGCCTGGGGTATTGTATTTTACCATTGTTCTAGCTGGTTTTGTTTTGCTGGACGCCATCTTTGTGAAACTCAGGGGCTTGGAGTTTGTGAGCTTTGATCAAATGCTCCCAAGTGGTGGATAGCGATATGATAGCTATCCTCAAATGGACCTGAAATGTATGCCGACAGACTGGAAAACCGATGTGTGGAAACCCGCCAACCTAAATAGCATTGATCATAAATTGTTTGATATCCTGTGAATATACCTCATTTCAATTGATTTCGTAGCTTCCCTAAGTCAGAGCCCCCGAGGCCTGCCGTTACGGGAGCTCGATATTCGGCCTTTGATGATCTTTGTGAACCACCGGCCGCGCAGGTGGAGGGGAGCAGGTGGAGGTAAGGATGAGAGAGAGGGAGAATGATGAATGATTGCAGCATGACCAGATTAGATCCTGAGAATTTTGAATTTGAACATTTCAAACTTGACTTTATTGTATTTTTTTGGGGAGGGGGCAGGTCGAGGTTGAACCCGATAGTTTTCAGGCTGAATCCTCTGAGTTATTTCAACTTTGTGCTGTTATAAGGGACCTGGCCCAGCCATGCCGGGTATGTGTGGAAACCCAGTTGGATGGGGTTGGCAGATCTCCCTTGTCCATGGATTAGCCCCCGAAAATCAATGGTTCGAAGATGAATATCCTTTTGGGATGGCCTATTTTCAGGGGCTATGTTGGTTTCAGGGAGTGTAGGTCCAGACGGTGGATTTATCCATTGCTATATTGGAATTCTTCGATGTCCCCCGCAAAACATCTACTGGTACATACGGAAACGTGAGCGCCGAATGGCTTGACCCAAAATTGCAACCTTGACTTGGGGAGATCAAGTTTTTGATAGTTTCGATGGTTTGGAACCATCTACGGACTATGAAGTGATTTCATCGCATCAACTGCTGTTGCATTGATCTTTGAGAAGTGGGAAAACCTAAAAATGGGAAAAAATGAAGTATCCTCAAGTAAGAGAAAGTTGCTATGTTTCCAGTCTCACTTGACAAGAGCCGAATGTCAAGAGGAAACAACCCCAAGACAGCCTTTTCAGACTTGAATGACGAGGTGATCGTTTCATGAGTGATCAGTGGGTTGGTTCGGTTCACCCCCCATGTATCCTTCCTCCTGTAGATTATATGTGCTGGGGTCTGAACTCCAATTGTTTTCATATTATGGTAAGGGATGGTCATCAACCCAATGGTCGGATTTTATATACCCATTATAAGGATTTTCCCATTGAAGGATATTTTATATACGATTTTTTCAAGCCTTACCCCAACAAAAAGGTATAGACCCCATGGTAGGTATAGACCCTAAGGTATTTATAGACCAATATAGATCCTTACAAACCTTAAAGCCTGGGATATCCATTACTAAAGGCCTGGAGCACCTGGTCCGTCCGTCCAGCTGGGTGGAACCAACACGTGACTTTCCGCTGGCAGTGACGTTTTTTGAGTCATTTTTTCATGGGATCCGTATTGGGGATCAAAACTGGATGGAAATTCCAAAAAAGACATTTTTGAGGGATTGCAAGGGGACCCTTGAGGTTGTGGTAAGTCTTTGGGTTGGTAGTTTTTGATGACCCCTGTAACAAAAGGCTGCTAGCTTTTTTCTTTGATTTTCTGAAGGGGCGAACAAAATGATGCACTGTTTTTTCTCCATCCCCTCGAGACCTGGGTGGAATTTACCACACCAAGGATTGCACCGTTTTGAGCCACAAACACCTTGGGGATGCAATGGGGCTGAAATTCTGTGGGAATCTTCTTATTTTTTTTAAAATTCCAACCAAAGGATTTAGATCCCTCTTTTTGCGGGATCTCGGACCTTTTTTTTAAATATTTGAAATGCAAAAAAAAAGCCTCCTCATCCAAACAAGAAGTTGGGTTCGCGTTGGCCTTACACAACAACGGCTTGTTTAGGCCATTTCGGTAGGATTGGTTTTCATTAATTATCTGTTGAGGTTGGTGAAATTCTGTTGAGGGGTTGAGGAACTCCACCGACTCATCAGTGTGATGAGATTGCCTTTCTTCATTTCATGGGTTTTCAAAGTTGATTTTGAAAGATCACAAGGTTAGAATTGATGTTGGGAAGTCACGAAAATGATTTCAGGACTGTTACGTGTTTCATGCTATGATTTATCATGATTTATCGGAGACGCTCGGTTCTCGGAGGCTAGTGATGATAAAAAACAAGAAGGGAAAACATGAACATCTTCAAATATGTTGTTGGTCTAATCTTAGAGAATGGAGGGTTTCTGAAGGAATGCAACTGGACATTTTTTTGTTGGACAATTTTATACCTTTTCTCCAAGCCAAGGAGTGATGTCTGAAAAAAAATCCTCTCACTAAAAAGGCCCCAAGAGCTGTTTTCGAGCCAGCTGTCTTAGATTGCTGGGACGAATGGAGCGTAGCTGAACTATTTGTAAAATACCGTATCAGAATTATCAGAATATATATTATATATATTTGCAGGGAATATCGTATCAATTCTACTACCATCCACCATCCAGCTTGTTGAACATTTGTTAGGTTTCTATCTGTCCCCTTTTCCAAGGATGCCGGGTGCTCCGCCGGGTGGTGCTCCGGGCATGGCCCAGCCACAGCTGCTATGGCCGGCCCAGTTGCAGCAAATGAGTTTGGAACAGCAACTTGGACCTTCATGACTAGCGCCTGATGCCTAAACTTCCAGAAACACACGAGGGGCCAGGTATAGATTTAGGGTTGCAAAAAAAAGGGTTCAAGAAGGATTCATGTTTGGCTTTGATTCTGTGATCCTCCCAAAATGACATTTCCGGAATTAGGGAGGTTGGGGCAATACTACTTCATTCTCTTTCTCGATGGAGGCCACATGTCTATTTTTCAACTGAGTTTACAAAGAGATTTTGGCGGTCATACTTTTTGACTTCAATATTTGGACAAAAACAACGACTTGAGATGTGCACCAACCACATTCTTTGTCCATTGTTGGAAGAGATGGATGTTCATGGTTTCCACCAAATAGCAGAAACACGACCTGGATATTTTAAGACTGCAAATTTTTGATCGATCTATCCATGTATGAAAAACATTCTTCCCTATGATTGACATTCTTGTCCCTATTTTGCTTGGGTAAAAACCCGGTCCCGAAAGGCTGGGGATGTCCCCACACCATCTGAGATGGGGAATGTTTCTTGCAGTTCAAGCAGGGAAAACCTCCGTGAAACTACCAGGTATCACCGGTATCACCTGAAAAAGTAAGGATTGGAAGAGGATTGTTTCTTTTTAGGGCAAAGGTTTCATGGTAGGTCCGAACTTTGTTTTGGGAGAAGGTGTAGGCTGACTATTCACTAACCTTGTTTCTTTTGATCATAAAGAAAATCTGCAATCTCCTTTTGCAGAAACTATTCCGCTGCGAACGGATCCGAAGTCCACGACTGAGGCTATTGCAGTGGCAGATGATGTTGCAGAATCAGATGCAGATGTCACTTGGTGTTTTCCAGGCAAAGTTGGTTGACTTTTTATTGACAATGATGATTAGCCGTTACTAATCACTATCTAAGTTGACCATATGAAATGTTCTCAGATGTTTTTTTTTGGTTTGCGTTGATCAAACTCCCAGCCACACCCCAAAGCTGTGAAGGTCGGGCTCTTTTGACCGTCCTAGCTATCTCTTTGGTCACTACGGTACAGTACATGTACTTAAGTTTGAATGATGATACTTAGTCCTAGATGATTGGAAGCGCCCGAAAGATGGCAAAAAGATTAGTTTCTCCCTGAAACTAACAGTTTCAGCACCTGGGAATGGATGGGTGCAATAGGATCGGCCATCCTTTTGGGATGGCCTATTTTCAGGTGCGAGCTGTTCGTTTTTGGGAGTGTAAACAAATCGGAAATGCCCAGCTATTTCAGGGAAATCCATCAAGTTCTGAAACATCTTCAATGGATCTTCTGTGCCTTACACATTGAGAATTCGCCGGCCAAATTTCCGGGGAAATCTCAGGAATCCCAGGTTGGTGAATTTGCAGGATGATCGATTCCTTCCTTTTTTTGGGGGGGCTACGGAGTGAAAACATCAAAAAAAAAACCCACGGGATAAGATGAGGTTTATTATCAAACAACCTTCAGCGACCTTCCCAAGCCCCTCCTGAAGTCCAATACAATCCCCAATGGGACCCAAATCCCAAACCATCGAGGGTCATGCAACTGGTGCAGAGTAAGCAAAGTCAGATGCCGCAACAGGTACCTGCCGTGCACTCAGTTGGAATGCAGATTTTATGTTTGGGTCCGTGATCCATGATGTTGGATGTGTTTTTGATTTTGTTTTTTTTGAAAAGAGGGAGTGATTTTTCGGAATTGGGAGGATGAACCCAAACTCCGGAAAAAGGTATCCTTCTTGAGTTGGAAGCTAGTGGGGTTGTCAGATCTGGTTGCCTGGAGGTCGCAGAAGCCCCTGCACCACAGTTCAACGAATCTCCGGTGGCATTTCTGGGAATTTGGGAAGCAAAACGGTTATTTCCCGTTTAAGGTTTGCAGGAACCTACATTTGCAAGTATTGGGTCCTGACCCCAACCTGGATTCCAGACCATTTACCTTTTGGTTTACGTTACTATGTACCTCCATAGCTCCTACCTTTCTTTCAGGACTTACACATTATGGGCAGTTCTGAAATGGAGAACCAGCTGTCAACTGGATGAATCAACAGCTGGGTCACCAGAATTTCTATGAAATGAAGCAAGCCTCTATGAATTTGGGTTTCCCGTCAGTTTTTAAGTAGAGGGTCACAACCCTTCATATGGGAAAGAATTGCTTTGACCCTATAACCCTGCATCTAAGCGCAGCTCAGTTTTGTTAGGTTTTTTTTTTTTTTTTTCGAGGGTTGCCCTGATAAAAAAGAAAATGCCCCACCAACAAGCTCCAAAAAGATAAGGATTTGGGACTGAATGCCTTTCAACAACGAGCTCCAGCGCCACAGGCGGGCTACACAAATTGTATCGATTTTTTCAGTTGAAAAGGTGATGTTGATTTCGGCCCATCATGAATCATGCGGATTGGAAAACGTCTTATGTTTTTTTTTTCAAACTGATTTTCAAACCTTTTGATTTGGCAGTCGTGAAAAGTGGAAGCTTTCCAAGGGATGTTGATGTTTTGGACCGCTTGATACCACGTGTCACTTGTATGAAACAACTTCAGTTTGGCCAAAGAATAAGGATTGAGTATTGTAGATATGTTTACAGCAACTGATATGTCCAACATAGCATTTATAAATGCAGTCATGTCAGAATGTCAAATGTGAAGATGCCCAAGTTGGCCAGGCAGCAGGCTGTGCAGGTGCGCAAGGGCTGCTTCAAGTACCTGGATGAAGAAAAGGAGGAGACATGAGAAGAACAGATGGGTTTTCCTCCCAACAAAAATCACAGGCCATGAGCATCATCGATCTCAGTGAAGGATACCAATTCAGTCATAGTCATAGTGGAAATTCTGTTTTTCACCAGCTGGGGGGATTTCGAAGGATTCAATACTGAATGCCGGCCAACTCATGGGAGGATTCTATTGCCGTGAGGTTTATGGGATTTTCGGGTTCTGCTGATCCATCCATCCATCCATCCATCCATCCATCCATCCATCCATCCATCCATCCATCCATCCATCCATCCATCCATCCATCCATCCATCCATCCATCCATCCATCCATCCATCCATCCATCCATCCATGCACATATTTGCAGCCCCGATGGCGTTTCAAGGTTTGTTGCCCAAGAAGAGGCCTTAGGACGAGCCATGGATCGCAGCCGTTGGGGGACCTGGTAGAATGGATGCATCATGCAATCGTTGGTCCTGGTCTTGCGCTTTAATCCTTGCTATGAAAAGATGGGAAAGCAACAAGTTTTTTATAGAGTTTTTTTTTCGTTACGATTTGTCTGAATGGTTCCCCTAATCAATGTCGGGATTTCATACGGAAGATTTTGTGTGTTCGACACATGTTTGAGATTCATATACATGTAGACTGACGACCTGTGCATTGACCCATACAACAACCAAACAGAAGTGAGATTGGGAGCGGTCGCAGTTGGTGCAACAAACACGTTTTCTGCATCTTTTTGACCACTGAGTGTGTTTGGCTGAGCATACAGTTGCCACTCTAATTATTATGTATATATTATGTATCGTCGCACCCGACGCATCCTGCATTGTCCACTTTCCCTTTCCTACTGTAAATTCCGCATTTTGGTGCCTTTAAATCACAATTCAATGAACATTTCACATGTAAGGCAAGTATTTGTCCATACCACTATCACAAGGGACAGTTTGGCCCGTACTCGAACTCTTACGTTTCAAAATCTCAACCTTTGTTCAAGCATGCTCACGTGATGTGACCGAAACCCCCTCACCAAAATGGCATCCTATCATTTTGAAGTGAATCTGAAGTCGTTTTACGGTATATTTGTATATATACCTCAAATGGATTGCAAGTTAAATAGAACCATTCCTTAGCGCTTACATGAATTTTTCAGGTGAGATGCCTTAAGGAAAGGGACCCCGAAGCCTGACCTTGAGCGCCTCAGAAGGTCAGTTTTTCACATGTTATCACCATGTATCAACCCCTGACACTTCAACAAAAAAAACTTACACCCACCGATTTTCTCTCCTTTGATATTGGGAAAACTCCTTTAAGCTGGGGTAGAGGATGTTTTTTAGTTAGGCATGAGGATCAAATAAAA